>BLSH010365507.1:45461-63853 GCA_018402905.1 Glandirana rugosa | reverse complement strand
GCTAATTCCGACACCCGTCTGGCGGAAGTGATGGCAACTAAAAAGGCCACCTTCTGGGACAGCAGTTGTAAGGAAATCTCCCTGATTTTCTCATAAGGTGGTTTCTGAAGAACAGAAAGCACCAGATTCAGATCCCACTGAGCCATTGGAGACCTTACCCGAGGCGCCACAAGTCGCACACCTTGTACAAAGGTACAAATCAGCGAGTGCAAAGCTAAAGGTCTCTGAAAGAGTATCGCTAAAGCCGAAATCTGGCCTTTGAGTGTACTCAAAGCCAGATTTTTATTCAGGCCCTGCTGCAAAAAGGTCAGGACCCTGGACACGACATAAGAGCGAGGGTTATAACCCTCCGCCTCGCACCAAGCTATGTAAGCCTTCCAGGTGCGGTGATAAATCTTGCGAGAAGTAAACTTGCGAGCTTTTAACAGAGTATGGATTACGGAGTCGGCGACTCCCCTGTCCCTTAACACCTGGGAGTCAATAGCCAAGCCGTCAAAGCCAGCGAGGGTAAAGCAGGGTGCAATATGGGTCTTTGAGACAGAAGATCGTCTCGCAGCGGGAGCCGCCAAGGGGCGTCTGCCACCATTTGCACCACGTCGGCATACCAGGTGCGCCGGGGCCAATCTGGGGCCACCAGGATTGTTGGTATCCCCTCCGCCATTATTCTGCGTACCAATTTCGGAAGCAGTCTTATCGGAGGGAAAGCGTACAGGAGACGATAATGGCTCCAGGGGGTGACCAGAGCGTCCGTAGCCACTGCCAACGGATCCTTCGTTCTGGACACAAAGGTTCTCACTTTGTGATTGAACCGGGACGCCATGAGATCCACGTCCGGCGTTCCCCATTTGCGGCAAATCTGATTGAACACCTCCGGATGGAGGGACCACTCTCCCTGGTCCAGCGTCTGGCGACTGAGAAAATCCGCCTGCCAGTTCTCCACGCCTGGAATGTAAATGGCTGAGATCGCCGGAATGTGAAGTTCCGCCCAACGCAGTATCAGAGCTGCCTCCGCTGCAGCCGCTGGACTCCTTGTGCCGCCCTGATGGTTCACATACTGTGGCATTGTCCGATTGAATTCGGATCGGCCGACCTTGCAATCTCATCGTCCAGTGAAGAAGACAAAGTCTGATTGCTCTCAGCTCCAGCACGCTGATGGGGAGGCGAGCCTCCTGAGCCGACCAACGGCCCTGGGCAGATAGCTGCCCCAGGATTCCACCCCAGCCCGCCAGGCTGGCATCCGTGGTGATGATCACCCACTGAAGGGGCAGGAACGTCTTCCCCTGAGTTAGGGCCGAGTCCCGAAGCCACCAGGTCAGAGACGCCCTGGTCTGGGGACGGATCGGAATCGGAAGGTCCAACGACCGATGAGACTTGTCCCACCGAGTCAGGATTGCTCGCTGGAGAGAACGAGTGCGACTCTGAGCAAAAGGTATCGCCTCGAACGACGAGACCATGAGTCCCAGCACCCTCATACAGAACCGTAATGAAGACCGACGGTGCGACAAAAGGGTGCGTACTGCCGACTGTATACACTGCAATTTTTCCGGAGGGAGGAACACCTTCGCCTGTTCTGTGTCTATAATGAGACCCAGATACTCCAGGCGGCGGGATGGATACACCGACGACTTCTTCAGGTTTAGCAACCAGCCGAAGTCCAGTAGTGAGGCCATTGTGATACTCACATTCTCCTCCAGAGCCGAGGCGGACTCCGCTCGCAGGAGCAGATCGTCCAGGTATGCCACTATCGCAATGCCTCTCTGACGCAACAACGCCAACACCGGGGCTAGCAACTTCGTGAAGACTCGGGGTGCTGAGGTCAGACCGAAAGGGAGTGCCACAAATTGAAAAGGACGGTTCCCTACCGCAAAACGCAAGAAACGCTGATGTCGCTGATGTCCAGCGACGCCAGAAATTCCCCTTGATGAAGGGCGGCCATGACCGAGCGAATAGACTCCATCTGGAACTTTCGCGTCCTGACATACCGGTTCAGGGCCTTCAGGTCCAGAATGGGCCGAAACCCCCCCCCCCCCCGCCCCCTTTTTGGGTACCACAAAAAGATTTGAGTAAAAACCTCGAAACCTGTCTCCTGGGGGAACTGGTACAATCACTCCTTGGTCAGAGAGCCTGTACTGCCCCAGATAGGGCCTCCCTGCGTTCCTGCGGGATGCTTAAATTTGATGGGAAGAACCTGTCTGGGGGTAGAGCGATGAACTCTATCCTGTACCCGGTGGACACGACTTCCCGGACCCAGCGGTTGGAAATGTGAGCCAGCCACCGTTCTGCGAACCCCAGAAGACATCCCCCCACCCGACACTCGGATGGGGGCAACCCATCAGGCTGAGGAAGACTTGTCCTCCGTCTTTTCGGTCTTGTGCTGCCACTGCCGTCTTCCAGCCCCTGCAGCGACCTTACTGGAACGGGTCCCTTTACCTGTCGCGCCCGGGGCGCGAAAAAGCTTCTTCTGACCCGAGGGAGGGGGCCCCTGTCTACAGCGAAACTCACGCCTGCGGGGCTCCGGACGGAAGGTACTCTTACCTCCCGTGAAATCCTTGATAATCTCATCCAAACGTGGGCCAAATAGACGTCCACCTTGAAAAGGGAGGTCAGCCAGACCTCTTTTGGAAGCATGGTCACCAGACCAAGAACGCAACCAAAGAATTTGTCGGAGTCTGACGGCCGAGATCGATATTCTGGATAACAGGGGCAGAATATCAATGGCCGCATTACAAAGGTACTTGAACCCTTGGAGTAAAAACTCAGCCTTCTGCGGCGCCTCCATCAGGCGACCGCCTTCTAGGTCCTTTATGAGTTCTTACATGCAATCAGAAAAATGCTGTGCCGCCATGGCAGAAGCCAGGGCTGGTTGCACAGCAGAACCAGCACCCAGGTACAGTGACTTCAAAATTGCCTCTGTCTTTCTATCAGCGGGATCCTTAAAGGAGGGAGTCCCTTCCATAGGAATGGTAGTCGCCTTAGTAAGGCGTGCAATCGGTGGGTCCACCACAGGTGATTCCCATTTCTTTAGGAAGCTTTCCTCAAAAGGATAGCGAACAGCAAAACGTGTTGTCAGTGAAGAGGAACGCTGTGGACGCTGCCATTCACGATAAAGGAAATGGTCAAAAAATGAATTGTAAGGATAAGCCTTGGGGGCCCTGGGGGGCCTAGAAGACCCACACACATACGCAGCAGATCGTGATTCGCCATCTTGATCCAGCTGCAACTTAGTGCGAATGCCAGTGATAATGGCAGCAACTAGTGCTTTTTCTTGCGCAGCTGCCGCCCCCTGATCCCCTTCGCCGTCCGCTGGTTACGTTTCCTCATCGGACAAGTTCGCTGGGGTCCCTGAGACCCCTGAGGCCACATCCAGCTCCGAATCCTCCCCTGAGGAATAATGAGGGGGAGGGGGATGCTTCTTGGGGACCCGCTGGGCGGCTTCCGCACGAGGGAAAAATTCATTAAAGACCACCCGCAGCTGGTCCAGAAAAGCCCCTTGATCAGATTGTGCCGCTGCTGATGCCACCTCAGCAGGTTCAGCAGGGAGATCTGTCATAGCTTCCCTCAGAAAAATGACACAGGAAGGAGAAAAGGGGCGCCCCTACACTGCCACACACCCACAGGCCTCAGAGGACAGCACCCACCACCACCCGGAGGGAGCCCAGCTATACTTGCTGTTCCGCTGCCCGTTACAATGCAGATCGTCAGAAGAGCTGCGCTGCCCAAATCACCGCCGTTCCAGGAGAAGGGAGAAGCTGCAGACACGTGTTTTTTGCAGAGCATGCAGTCAAAATGGCTGCCGTTAAACACTAGAGGCCAAACACACCCTTCAGGGAACGTGCAGTACCGAAAACGGACGCTCTGAGCACTAGAGGGAAAGCCCCATAGGCCCAAAATGTCCACGGCTACGGCAAAATGGCGGCCGATCACCGCATGGCGATTTTTAATGCCAACGCCGAAAAGATTGCGGTGGTGCTGGGGGGGCAGGGGTGAGGTAGGGGGTAAACGGGAGCTATACGCGTCCCACCAGTGGCTACCCAGTGAAGAATTTTTTTTTTTTCCGGTCGTCGGGGCCCCCCTTCACGCCCCTAAAAGGGGGGAAGGCAGGGGCGCTCACTTACCACGACGCCGCGGGTAGCCACCCGATCGCAAACTTTCCGCCCTCTCATGGACGGTATGCTGCAGGTCCAAAGTCGCCCTGCCGAATCGCATCCGGTAAAGGGCGCTAAAAAGGGGGGTGTACCCCGGGCCGCCCGCATGGAACGGGCACGATGCGGCGGGTCCACACACAGCGGGACTGGCTTCGCATCATGTTGGCCAGGCCGGGGAAAGTACAGAGCTCCAGGATTCTCTATGCCCCGACCGACTTCTTGATAGCAAATCATCTTGATAGAAGATAATGAAAATAAAAATGAAATAAAATAAAATAAAAATGGTCACAACAGGACCGCAGTTCCCTTGAAAGGAAGCCAGGTCAACTTCTTGCGAACTAGGCATTGAAACTGAAGAGCTATGCTATGAGGGGGTTTAATGTAGGAAGAGAGGACGGCCCCCAGGGGAGGGGCCAGCTGATTCTTTTCCCTGCCTAGTTAACTCCTAGTGGGATGAACATAAACCCCACAGTCAATGAAGAGCTGCGTCTGTCAGTGAACGTAAGGAGAAATTTTTTTTTTTTTGTTTTGCGGCCGTCGTGCCCCCCTTCTCGCCCCTGGGGGGGGGGGGGAGGTAGGGACTCTCACTTACCACTCCGACGCCGCGGGTAGCCACCCAATCGCAGACTTTCCGCCCTCTCATGGACGGTATGCTGCAGGCCAGAAAGTCGCCCTTGCCGAATCGCATCCGGTAAAGGGCGCTAGAGGGGGTTACCCCAGGCCGCCCGCACGGAACGGGCACGATGCGGCGGGTCCACGTACAGCGGGACTGGCTTCACATCTTGTTGGCCAGGTCGGGGAAAGTACAGAGCTTGAGGACTCTCTATGCCCCGACCGGCTTCTTGATAGCAGATCAATTGCTTGATAGAAGTAAATAAAAGAAAAAAATAAAAGAAAAATGGTCACAAACAGGACCGCAATTCCCCTGAAGGGAAGTCAGGTCAACTCCTTGCAAACTAGGCATTGAAACTGAAGAGCTATGCTGTGAGCGGGTTTAATGTAGGAAGAGAGGACGGCCCCCATGGGAGGGGCCAGCTGTTTCTTTTCCCTGCCTAGTTAACTCCTAGTGGGACGAGCATAAACCCCACAAGTCAATGAAGAGCTGCGTCTGTCAGCGAACGTAGGAGAAATAAGTGTTTAACCACCCCTATCAAAACATCAAATGCTGAGGTGGAGAACGGATACCTTTACTGTTGGGGACACTACTGAGAATGGTATCTTCCGATCTGTTGCAGCAGCCCAGGGGTAGATTGGCGGAGTAATCGTATTGATAATAAAGGCGCACACTGACCCTCCGTAATAGGGGGTCGGTGGGGTCCGGTAAGCGGCTTGTATTGGTCGTGATTCTGGTGATGGGCTGCACTGGACTTTCTTCATATTAACAAAGATCTACCATAAACTGTTTTCTCTGTCATTAACCATTTGCGCTGCAGTATTACCTATACATAGCTTGATAAAGTAGAGGCACAGCCAAGTTGGAGTGAGGGCAGTCCAGTGAGAATTAGAGAGGACTTCCAAACAACTTATTGATTATGTTCTTGAAAAGGGGGATGTCTTCAACTGAAGCTCTAAGCACCAGGACACTGCCAGATCCACAGTGGGGGTAGACCCCGTTTGTACAAATCGTTTTCAAATGAATAGAAGGTTAATAAGCACTTAGGGGTAGAAAATAGCTCATCTGTATTTTCAATCTCCATAAAAGGAAGAGTTGGAAAAGCAAGTACAAATGGGAGAGTCTTTGCCTTGTAGAAGCAGCAGTCTGATCCTGTTTTTTTTTTTTATTTATTGGTTGAAATAGATGGACTGGTGCTTTTTTTCAACCTGACTAACTAGATAATTAGAGTTGAAACAGTCTCTTAATTTGAAAGTAATAGCAATATACTGCAACTCATCAAGGGCAAGTTTATCAGTCAAGGACTAGAATGAATCAGTCCCTGTCAAGGCCATCCGTAAATCAAAGAATTTGCACAGGAAAAGCACAGAAGCACAATTAGTAGTCAGGATCAACAAATAATTGGGCAATTTGGGCCATGAAGTCTTGTATGACTGTATTAAAAACCTCAGTCGGGAGGTTAGAGGATCTTTCAACACGGAACAGAACTAAAGAGGACTCCGATAACAGCATTGACTCTAGGATCAAGGGACAACATGATTACAGTGTGTACATGTCAGTATAATCAGTATGCCTGTTGCAAGCTGTGCCATTAGGAAAGTGTGAGCTGGGGCCACTAGGTAAGACAGAACTGTTTAAAAGTTTGAAGTGCTACGTGACTCCTTGCAAGCAGGAACAACAGCAGGGAGAGGATTCCTTAAACACTGTAAGAGAGCAGAGTGACAATCCACCCAGTGAATAACATCGGTGCTCAGTTCCACAGCAATAACCCCTTGCGCTGCAAATAACAAATGAAGAACTATGATAATGAGACGATGGTTGGTCAACCGAACGTCCAACTTTTGTCCAAATTGGGCAACGGCGGTTTGGTATAGCGTACTTTCATTAGTCAAGTAATCGGCCAAAAAAGCCGAACGTAGTGACGTATTACGAGGAAGTTCATGCATGTTTGCACTTCCAACTTTTTGTTGGTCAACTTCAGTGCACACGAGCCAACAATCTGCCAACGCCTTGTTGGCCAACACAAGTTTCCTAGTCAACAGAAGTTGGACGACGATTGGAAATCGGCTGTAGAATCGTGCGTGCACATGATCGGATTTTTGGCCAACAGGCTGTTGGACGACCGCTATTGACCGATAATCGGAATGTGTGTACGGGCCTTAATATTTAAAAGACAAAGCAAATATTAATGCTAATGGCTATGGACCTGGAAAGTGCTTTGCTGCTAACTTTTACCAGACCAGAGTCTGGAAAGCACCCCATGTGAAACCAAGTACCTGAAGGCCACATCCAGACTATCTCTGAAAATCCCAGTCATGGTACTCCAAAATGCATGCTAGATAGCCGCACTCAAGGAGACAAGCTCTGGCAGTGATGTAGGGAAGAGCTTTGATTGAAGAAAAAAAAAAAAAAGTGCTAGCAAAGATTTGTTTTTCACAGCGGAGCAGAAGAAACGATATCCATCCTTAAAACCAAACCAAAAATGGAACTTCCGCTTTAAGGGAAGGTGACCCCCTGACATGCCACAATTGGCAAATCATTTTTTTGGGGGTGGGACCGGGGACCCAGTTCACAGGGTCCCAGGTCCATTTCCTCTCCTGGTGCCATGAAACAAGAAGGAATTCCACCTTCCCCTCCTCCCTCTCAGCAATCTTCTGGGACATGCCACAGGTCCCAGAAGATACACCGAGCCATTCACAGAGCACAGCGCGACTCGCGCATGCGCAGTGCGCGCCTGGCTTTGAAGCCAAAGCTGGGTCTTCACACCTGTGATGTCGGCGCCGTAGAGGAGGGGGAGAAGAGCAACGCTGAGGGCGGCTGCATTGCTGGAGCCTGGGACAGGTGAGAGTCTGATTATTAAATGTCAGCAGCTACTTTTTGTAGCTGCTGACTTCTAATACAGCGGGACTCCGCTTTAAGAAACAAATAAAACATGCTGGTAGCAGGAGTTATCCTGCAAGCTCCTACAGTTTGTGGTTTGTCACAGTCCAATCCTTTTGTAGGCAGCAGTATAACCTTTAGATTAAAGACTTACTGTGTTCATGATGAATAAGAAAGAAAAAATGTTTTTTTTTATCCATACTCCATATTACTCTAGCTGCATCTTTTCAAAATGTGCTGTAGAATAGCATAGCATGGAGTGTGTGCACTGACATTTTAGTTTTGGGTTGTTGATATTTAGATGTTGACAGGTTAATGCATGTACTCATTTTTGTGTATGGCGCTGGACATCACTATTTGTAAATATTAGTTTTGAATGGAATGACATTTTCCAGACACAGTAAGCATTTAAATCACCTTTACCTGTATTTGTAGTTTTAAAAGCCTAAAAAGTGGCCATACATTACCTTTTCTGAAAGAAGGCTGCCAATGAACAGCATAGACAGAGTTTTCATGGCCAGCTAGCACAGTCTCTAATGTGACCGCGTACGTAAATTCTTTACCTAAAATGTAAAATCAATAGGCATCAGTTAATGAATTTGAGACAACAACAAGTGAAAAAAAAATCCACAGGCTTAAAAGTATATTTTATTTATATAAAACTTGAGGTACCCATAAGCATGAGATAACATTACTCAATCCCAATGTTTTCTAGCATCTAGGGATGCACACAGATACTCCTGAGATTACACTTTTCAAAGCATTAAAATAGAACTATAGCCTCCCATTAAAAAAACATGTGCTGCAGTACCCAATTATAAGTGCATCAGCCCTTACCGTTTTGTGTCTCTTCTCCTTCAAAGTCCCACAAATACTCATTCTGTCTGCCAGTGAAGTTCACCTAATGTAGCTTCCTGGGATGGTGTAGAATTGATGCTGCACTGCCCCTGAATTCAGAGCAGAGTTGCCACTCATGTAAGCTGAGCCTGCTTGCACTGCATGTGGGAGGGAAAGTTGTTGGAAGGGGCATAGCTATAAGCATTCTTACTGCAGATTTAAATGGTCGTAGCTTGTTTGTCAGCACCTGAACACACCTAGTCCTCTACACTGCTTTCTGGACTGACAAAACCGCCTCTGATACGGAATCTCTTTTCACTGTGAGATATAGTGAAAGCACGGCGATCTGCCTAGAAGTGGGCAAGAGCAGGTACCCACTCCCCCACAAAAAAAGTGTGCCAATTGTTAAAGAGGTGGGAGGGGGGTTAGGATGCAAACAAGCGGAATATCCCCTTTTGGGTGAAGTCCCACTTTAACCACTTCCACACTGCCTACCGTATATTCAGGGCAGCAGTGTAGATGCGTCCCGCGAATCGTGGTAAATAAGCGGCGATTTGCGGGGTGGTCACTAGGGGGCGCGCGCTCGCCCGCCGTGCTCCTGAGGAGTGTGCCTGCGGCTCGGAGCCACGATGAGTGGCCACGGCAAAAGAACAGGGAACCGCCGATGTAAACACGGCGGTTCACCGCTCTGTTAGTGGGGGCATAGGAGATCTACTGATCCCTGTCACTGAGATCAGTTAGATCTCTTATGCCCATAACAGCCCAGCCCCCCCACAGTTAGAACACACCCAGGGAACACAGTTAACCCCTAGATCTCCCCCTGCAGGTTAACCCCTTCAATGTGATCGCTGTATAAATGTCATTGGTCCCAAAAAAGTGTCAAAATAGTCCAACATGTCCGCCCCAATATCGCAGTACTGCCAAAAATCGCAGATCGCCAGCATTACTAGTAAAAAATAAAAAAAAATAAAAACCCCAGAAATTATCATCCGTAAACGCGCCCACTTTTGCGCAAACCAATCAATAAACGCAGATTGCGATTTTTTTTTTACCAAAAATATGAGGAAGAATATAAATTGGCCAAAACCGATGAAAAATAAATGTTTTTTTAATATATTTTTTTGGATTTGTATTTTAGCAAATAGGAAAAAACTGTTTTTTTTGCACAATTGTCGCTCTTCTTTTGTGTATTAGCAGATTTAGAACCAGATTGAAGCCAAACTCCAGCTCACACTTTATAATTTAACAATTTGCAATAAGTTACAAAACTTTTTTTTTTCCTTTTAGGAAAAAGGTTTTGCATGAATGAATGAAAAACTGATCACTTTATTCATCCCTGCCAGTGTAAAATGGTGTGCCTCATCCATGTAAGCTGATACATTCTGCTGGAGAGTTTGTGCTGTAAAAGACTTGCTGGCTGGATTAAGATGAAATTAGAAGAAAGCCTAAGAAAGGAAACTAATACAGCTGTCGCATCTAAGAATTGCAATATAATAAATGTTTGCATTTGGGTTTAATATTTCTTAATACTCCACTTAGCTGAGCTTTTGTGCTTAAAATTGATATGTGCACTTAACCACTTGCCAACGTCAATATACTGCGGCAGGTCGGCTTGTTTCCGCGAATCGCCATAGCTGTACACCGGCCACCTGCGATTGCTCCACAGAGAGGTAGAACGGGGATCTGTCAATGTAAATAGACAGATCCCTGTTCTGTCAGGGGAGTAGAGTGATCTTCTGTTCCTAGTGATTAGGAACAGCGATCTCTCACCTCCTCCAGTCAGTACACTCCCCCAACACTTAGAAACACATCCCAGGGAACACATTTAACCCTTTGATTGCCCCAAGTGTTAACCCCTTCCCTGCCAGTGACATTTATACAGTAATCAGTGCATTTTTATAGCAATGATTGCTGCATAAATGTCAATGGTCCAAAAAAGTGTCAAAAGTGTCCAATATGTCCACCGCAATGTTGTAATCCCGTTAAAATCGCTGATCTTTGCCATTACTAGTAAAAAATAAATAAATAAAAATGCCATAAATCTATCCCCTATTTTGTAGATGCTATAATGTTTGCGCAAACCAATCAATATACGCTTATTGCGATTTTTTACCAAAAATATGTATAAGAATATATATTGGCCTAAACTGATGAAGAAATTTGTTTTTTTACAAATTTTTTTGGGATACTATAGCAAAAAGTAAAAAACATTTTTTTTTTGTTTATAGCACAAAATATAAAAACTGCAGGGGTGATCAAATACCACCCAAAGAAAGCTCTAAAAAAGGACGTCAATTTTGTTTGGGTACAGCGTCACATGACCGCACCATTGTCAGTTAAAGCGACGCAGTGCCGTATCGCAAAAAATGGCTTGGTCATTAAAAGGCAAAAATCTTCCGGGTCTTAAGTGGTTAAACTGTATGAAGGAGCAAAAAAAAAAATATATATGTTTAGTACATCTCTGGAGTACACTGTAGTATAGAAAAAGAACTCTTGATGTGCCAGAAATGTATACTTCTACCTTCCTTTTTGACACAACATCCCAGCTCTAAATTCCTAAGCATGTGGTGTTAGTCCTGCCTTCTTACTTTCTGATATAGTACAAAGGACAAAACTTTTCTCATCTCCTTCCCCCTCCTTGTGCACAGGCAGAGGACACAGGATGTTATCAGCTCACAAGATTTCTGGTAAAATTAAAGTGCATCTTATGGTCAGAATGTAAAATCATATTTATGTATTGTATTTCAATTTCTCGCTTACTCCTAGCAATTGCAATAATCTTTGTAAACTTACATTTTTGAAGCCCCCCCCCCCCCCCCCCCCACCAATTACTTCCTCAAACTCTGAGACACGTATTTGCTATGCACTGTGATTGACACTGCTGTGTCACAGATTTCACAGAGCCTGCATTCTGACCTGCAGAGAGAAGTGTCAAGAGACAGTCAGTACAGGAATCACTGCTTGCAGGCAAAGTACCATGGGATATGTAGCCCTAGAGATGTAAAATTTCCAAAAATTTGGAAGCCATGGAGAAAGGTTTCTTTGCTCCGTAAAAAAAAAGAAACTGGGGGAGCATGTGCGGCGCGATGTGAGCAGGACACTCTCACTGACCGCTCCGCCGGCTCCATCCGCTATAACGGCTCTGCGGGGCTCTACGCCTACAATCATTGGACCCAAACAGCACTAATCCCTGCATAAAGCACCCGTGCATGCCTGGAAGAAAAGGGGTCTGGAACAGTCGTTCACAAGGCCACCTTACCACCTATCTCCTCCGCTCCATAGAGAAGGCCAAGATGCCTCAAGATGGCATCGCCACATCACAGCATGCTGCCAAGCACAAGGCAGACAACAAAGCCATTCCTTCTCCAGAACACTCACCATCTACATCCAACAGTAAGTACCCTGCCTCACAGAATCAGCCTAGCTTGCTAACCAAGGCAGATTTAGATGAGAGCTTATCAAAAATATATCAAAAACTTGCAGATAAGATTCACTCTGAGATTATTAAAGCCACATCAGCTCTGTCGCAGGAAATTTCATCGCTGGGTAACAGAACTGATCTGCTTCAAACTAGGCATGAATTGACACTGGCTCACAATGATCTCAGAAGAGATTTTGAACAGTTATCTGAAAATTTTGCTTATGCTCAAATGCAAATCGAGGATTTGAATAACCCTAACCATAGACACAATCTGTGCATCCACGGTGTGCCTGAATCTTTCGCTGACCTAGCGACAGGATGCACAGAGCCCTACACCCTAAACCCCTGGCTGACAAACCCTCCAGGGACATTGTCCTCTGCCTTAAGGACGTTTTAATAAAGGAGGAGATTTTAAGGGCAGCAAGAAACTCTCCCAACATTAACCTGGAGGGGGCTACAATCCAAATCTTTCCTGACATATCTCCAGCCACCTTGGAGCGGAGGAGAAATATGAAAGAGGTTACTTCCATATTGCAAAATGCACGTATCCGTTACAGATGGGGCTTCCCATTTAAATTGTCAATCCCTCACAATGGAACAGTACACACAGTGTACAACCTCATTGAAGGCAAAGAACTGCTTATCAAATTAGGCCTTCTTGATCCAGAACCCTCACTATGTCTGCCTGCCACACCTAGACCCTCTCCTATATGGTCCACCACGGCATCATGTAGAGACCAAAGAAGGAATAAAGACTCTCCTGGCAATCGCTTCTCTTAAAAATGATGCAACATATTACTTTGACCACAGACAACGGTTGAACACACGGTAAGCCCTGGTCTGCCTGGCCCAAAACCAGTTCTGTCCATATCTAAACTTTAATAAGCACCCTTTGAAACAGACATGGCTCTTATAGTATATACTGGTTATATACTATATCATCTTTGATCTCTATGAACCTATCTGGAATCTGGAACCATTTTGTCCCAATGCCCTTACTGGTCTGTCCTTTGCTGCCACCTAATGGTCAAACTGGACGATTGCAATCTGATATCTCAAGCATCCCTGGATAAATGGTATATATTTGCTCCATTATCTCCCATAGTAATATTCTATCATCAAAAGCTCATCATTCATATAACCTTGATATACTTTGCTATGGAACACCTATGCTCTCACTAGAGCATTCTGACCATACTTTACGCTTGTTATTTCAACCTGGAAGACTTAGAGACTGTAAACTATTGTTCTACATACACTAGCTCTAGAATGAGGGCACCTCGGAGAACCAAGGGATCTGCCCTCCTCTGCCATCCGGGGCGTGGAATGGTAGATCTCGTTCCTTTATTTCACACACTCCTGGATAAAAGGTCCACGGTTGCTCTATCACTTCCTACAATGGGGCCTTTGTTCTATAGCTCTATGGCTATGGGATCTGATCATGCTACACCTTGGAACAATATCAATCTCACCAGCGTATTCTAACTACCTTTAATCACCTACTTGAACATCTCATAGTTACATATCAGCTCTTGTTAATATTTCAGCTTAAGAAGACTGGGAGACTTCAAACTTTGGTATGCTCCTCATATAGAGGACACAGATCAGACTCATCTCAGCCTACTGTTTACAAAGGTTTTACTACTGGTTTATCTATCAAGCACTGTTTATTGAACTATCCTCCCCCACCATCTAGTGGTCAAACAGGGAAACTGTCCCTCCCCCCACACACAAACACACACACATTTATACCACAAACTATGCTGGCGGACCCCTTTTCTTTTTTTTCTCATCCCCCAAACAGTCCATCAAACTTTTTCCATTGCCAGCCTCTTGTTATCATTGCACAAATTGGCTCGCCTAAATGTTGGCTGTAAGGACGTGTTGCGGGAGAGAAAAATAGAAGATGAAGTAGGTCTTTCCTACATGGTTTGCGTTATCATACTATATCAACCCTATTTGGTTCTGCTATTGGCTGCATTTTAAAATATGCATAGATCCTTTTGACAGGTGTTCATATGGTTATTAGCCTAAAAACACTCTGAATAAGTTACACTCTAATCTACAATTTTATTATTGCAATATGCAAATTATGCATTATATATGTTCTCGTTTTATTCTGGTTATGGTTTATAACGCATGCACGGTGCATCATTTTTTTCATATATGCCGTTTCTCCGGACGGAGTTGCTGGTTTGTCCCCCTCTTGTTTGCTGGTTGGTATGCACATTTGTACACTATTATTTCATCTACTGTACTTTTGCATATCCAATATTAATAACCATCTCTGGTTGTACAACCCGTGGATGGGATATGGACGATTCGGTCCAAACAAAGAATTTTTATGGTCGGTTGACCTTGTTTCTTCTGACCCCTTTCTCATAGTTGTAGTTCATGTTATACTGTTATGCATTATCCATTATGGATTCTTGAAAAGGTCAAATAACACCACATTTTGCACGAGTGCTCTCAAATTCTTACATAACATTAAGCCCACAGAAACTAAAGTAATCACACCATATTGGTATATACCTTACTGTATAGGTCTTGTAATTATCAAATACATCAATACCCCCTTTCTCTCACCTATACATAGAGTTGTCACCTGCACTATACTATTCTCTTTACCACATAACAATCACTACCAATTCCAATTTTAGACATGAAAGTACTTAAAATCTTTTCCCACAACTTACAAGGATTTAATTCTCCACACAAGAAGAAAAAGGCATTTTGCCACTATAAAATAGATGCCGATATAATACTCCTACAAGAAATGCACTTTTCTTCATCTAATCACCCTTCATATTTTGATAAAGCATATGGTCAATCTTTTTTTACCACCTACTCAAACAAAACAAGGAGTAGCCATTTTCTTAAACTCCATCATCCTTGACATTCAGCACATTTATAGAGATCCAGATAGTAGTTTCCTGATTATTAAAGTATCCATCAATGGACGCTCCCTGACCATTGCTTCCATTTATACCCCTAGTGAGGCTCAATCTACCTTTTTTAAAATCTTTTTTGATAAACTAGAGAAACTTTCTTCCCAACACCTCATAATAGGAGGCGACTTTAACCTCGCGGCCGCACCCTCATCTTGATAGAAGTAACCAATCCCCTACATCTAAATGCTTTACCAAATCTATATCCAAATCCCTTAACAACCTTCAATTAATTGACGCGTGGCGAACTCATAACGTGGGTGTCAAATCCTTCACCTTTTACTCAGCGCCACACGACAGCTTTGCAAGGCTGGATTATATTTTCACTACCCCCATTATACTAGCCAACTCTTCAGGTTCTGAAATCATCCACTGCCCCTGGTCAGACCACCACATTGTCACTTTTAAAACCTCTTCTATAGGCCTTACCCCCTCACCCGACAATTGGAGGATAAATGACTCCTTTATCCGATCCCATCATATTAAAAGAAGTAGCAGCACACTTACAAGAATATTTTACTCTCAATAATGTTGATAACATCTCCCTCACCACACTGTGGACTGCCCATAAGGCAATTATTAGAGGATTTTTAATAGATATCGCAGCTAAAAGAAATAAAAAAAAGATCAGACATTCAAAATTTATCCAGAGAATTGAATTCCTTATATCACAACCTTAACCATCCTCATTCTCAAGACATTCTCCAACAAATACAATCTAAGAGACAGTCCTTAGACCTGCTTCTCTCAAATGATGCTGAAAAGCAGCTAAGATTTTCAAAGGCAAGATTTCTTTGCATGGCAACTCAACCTCGTCTATATTTACTAAAAAACATAACCAATCAATAAAAACACCACGTTTATAAATTAAGGGATAACAGCGGTCATCTTGTTACCCATCCTAATGACGTGCAGAGGATCTTTCCTGGTTTCTATAAAAATGTACTCTCTCATCCCCATACTCCCTCCCCCCAATCAGCTACAGACTGGCTGAATAATATTAAACTTCCAAATTTTACACCCTCACAAACAGCTTCACTTAATGCACCTTGTACTGATAAAGAAATAAACAACATTATCAGATCACTCAAAACTGGTACAGCACCTGGACCTGATGGCTACTCCACCACCTATTACAAAAAAATGCCCCCCTACTCTCCTCTCACCTTTGCAAACTATTTAATCACATTCTTTCAGGTATCAATTCACCAAATTAAATGTTAATGGCCAATAGGTCTCTGATCCCCAAACCCCACAAAGACTACACCCTTTCAGTTTTAAACAACGACATAAAAATCTTTGGTCGTCTCCTAGCGGACCGACTTGCCAAAGTTGTCACCAACCTAGTACACTTTGACCAAACAGGCTTCACGCCAAACAGATTAATTAAAGATAATATTAGATTAATCACCAATATAGTACAAAACTCAAACATATTCTGCCACTCTCTTAGTCTCCATAGCCTTCACATTAACAAAGCCTTTGATAGCATTAGCTGGTCATAATTAGACACGATACTTCCAAAATTTGGCATATCTAATGAATTCTTTCATGGTTTCAAAGTCCTCTACGGTGACCCACAAACAAGAATAAAAATCCCAGGGACTAACTCTCAATTTTTCACCTTAATAAATAAAGGAACAAGACAGGGATGTCCCCTGTCCCCATTAATTTTTGCTCTCGCCATGTAACCGCTCCCCTGGTCAATCAGAAACAACCCTAACATCAAAGGTTATACCAAAAATCAAAAAGAATACAAGATCAATTTATATGACGCTATCCTCACACTATCGGATCCATACACATCACTCCCATACTTACTTAATGAACTAGACTAAGTATTAATCAATCAAAATGCTCATTCCTCCCAGTAAATCTTTCCCCCAATATATTATCCAGAATTAAAAACCAATATCCTTTCACATGGTGTTCCCAATCAATCCGCTACCTAGGCATACAAATCACCCCACAATTCCAATCTTTATATCAATATAACTTCCCACACCTTTCATCCCAAATCAACAACCTTTTCAAATTGTGGTCTTCCTATCATATTTCCTTTATGGGTAGATTATGCGTGGTTAAGATGACCACCCTGCCTAAAATTTTATTCCATTTTCGTACAATCTTTATAAATATCCCTAAATACAAAATTTTATCTATCCAAAAGGACATTAACAAATTTATATGGGCAGGGAAAAAGCCAAGATGCAATTTCAATTTACTGTACAGACCCCAGCCAGAAGGAGGTATAGGACTGCCAAACATCTGGCTTTACACAGCTCACAGTGGTTCTCTAACTCCACAGAGATCCCATGGTTAACATTTTAAACCAATGCAATTCTCCCACACTATATTCAAGGCTTCTTATGGTCCCCAAAAACTAGAACCAGACAATTTCAACATCGCAATAGCATCATCTCACACCTCCTTCAACTCTGGCTCAAACATAAAGACTCACTTAAACTCACATCCTCAGCCCCTCCTTTAGCCTCATTTGTAGGTGACCCGGACATGTACAGACATTTCAAATACAACCCATCTTATCAACCATGGAGATCTTTTAATATTCTAACACTAAATGCTTTCGTGGAGGGATGCTCCTTTTTACCCTTGAACAAATTATCGGAAAAATATAATCTCCCATCCTCTTTCGAATTTCAATACAATCTTATTAAAGATTTTTATTCTAATAATTTCTCCCTCTCACTTGACCCCCCATTTACAATTTTCGAACAAATTTGCATCAAGACACCGAGAGGCAAGGGCCTGATCTCTTCCCTGTATAAATTCCTAAAAGAACTCTCCCAACCCTTGAAAACACAAGCTATGTCCAAATGGGAATCGGATCTAGATTGCTCAATCTCCATCAAAGAGTGGTACATCAGAATTGACAATATGCGCAAATGCAACAGTTCCACAGCATTCAAAGACACACCAACAAAACTTTTCATTCGTTGGTACATGACACCAGCTAGAATACATCTTTATTACCCCAATGTCTCCCAATATCTTCTGGAAAGGCAGCCATCTTCACCATATATGGAGCAAGACATCTGACAAAATCTCTCAGATCACTAAAAAATCAATCACTCTCACCCCCCATATCTGTATCCTATATCACACAATCCCAGATGTATCAAAATTCTGTTCTAGACTTATCCATTCATTATTGAGCTCTGTGCAGTGGATGATTGCATGCAACTGGTTATCACCTAATCTTCCCTGGTCACAAGTTCTGAATAGAATGAATATGGTTAAATTAACAGAACATCTATATCATTCCATTCATGACAATATACATTTATTCGAAGCAAAATGGTCTCTGTGGGATAAGATTTGAGGGTTTCTTTTTTTTTTCCTTACTTCCAATGATTTCAGTCCGGTTTCTTCTACACACTGCAAATAATGGTAATTACCTTTCTGTGGCCCATTCTATACCTATTACTTGTGCTTTTTCAACCTTCATTATTTGTATTAAAAAAAAAAAAAAAAAAAAAAAAAAAAAAAAAAAAAAAAAAAAAAAAAAAAAAAAAAAAAAAAAAAAA
>BLSH010365507.1:25081-39662 GCA_018402905.1 Glandirana rugosa | reverse complement strand
ACTGGTCTTAATGGGGGGGGGGGGGAATAGTGCTCCATTGTTGGTATCAGTGGGAGGAAGCACATCCTACGACCAAACATTTACAGGAGACCATCGTCCCCTGAGAGCTGTCCTTGGGATTAAGCAAGCCGAGCTGGAGCAGCAGAGACTTCTGGCATCCAGCCCAGCTCTTCACCTGTCAGCTGGCCAGTGATCCAGACTTTTGGGTCTGTGTTGAGTGGGCTCTCTCTCATGTACTATATGTGTTCTTTCACATTTTATTATGGGAGTATATTTGTTTTTAATAAAGCCCTTGCTTTGTCTTCACGGGTGGAGTTCCCTCCCCCTGATTACATCAGCACTCCTCCTAGTGTGTAGTAGTTGTGTGTCTAGGTGTTGGGCTACCCGCTCAGTAGTTCACATCATTTATTGATTGCTAGGGGTGTTGAATATAATCGCAGCATCGATGCATCGCAATTCGGACATTCAGGCTGCTGCACTGATGCTGCGAGTCGGTATAATCAATGTCTGATGACATCATCCATTGCTCCGTGCAGTGCTCTGCCTCTCCGGGAGAAACACAGAGGCAGAGCCTGCATGATGGATAGAGCCCCCTCCCCTTCACTGAAGCAGAAAGTCAGATGATGAGCCGACAGCCATTACAGTGTAGGGGGAGGAACTAAAGGAGACCCGACATCAAGAGGCTTCACTGGAGGCACTGGAAGGGGCAAAACCAGATTGAGCAGCATGGATGAGGGGAATCGACTGACACAGAGCAGGCTAGTGCCAATGTCACTAATCCCATCCCTCCACTAGCATCACCCCTCTGCCTCTGATCCTAGCCATCCCTTTGCCTCTGGAAAAAAAATTGAGTTTTTCTTACTGCTTGAACTTTTGGACAAGAAGTTTTTAGCAATTCGCACTTGCGCAGCAATCATGATGCATCGCAGAATCAAATTGAATTGAATCGTGGACAGGATAATCAAAATCAAATTGAATCGTGAGACCGGTGAAGATGTGCACCCCTATTGATTGCTGTATTTATATTTACATTTATAACCTGAGGTCATATTTATGTCACACGTAGCTTTTTGGTTTGTTATGGTCAATTCAGGGAGAGTGTAGCGAGCATGTAGCACTGTGAGCTCCCCCTCACCGTCCTAGTGTAAGGCGTTCGCCATTGCTGGTATCAGTGGACTGAATAGTGCTCCATTGTTGGCATCAGTGGCAGGAAAAATGCCCCCATTGTTCGGTGTCATTGGGAGTAATAATGCCCCAAGGGCCAGATAAAGACAAGCAAAGGGCTGCATCCAGCCCCCCCCCCAGCCTCAGTTTGGAGACCATTGACCTAGAATATCTATTAAAACCTCTAGCTACAGCAGACTTCCAGTTGCACTGGTGATCAACCAGAAGCTGATTAGTTGCAATAAACACACCTCAGTTTTCTTTAATTCTGAATAAAGTAGTTTGTCTTCAGTGTACCAACAAACAACTAAAAGTCTAATCATTTTTGCATTTTTAAACTGTTCGAAAATGGAAACTGCTTTTAAACATTTTTTTTGTTTGTGCTTTTTTCTTTACTTGTCTGTGCCTTACCCTAAAATGAAATATATAGCATGATATAACTCTGGAATTAGTAGTGTGGGAGTTAAGTTAATTGTAAAATATAAAAAAAGGTTCACCTTTTTAAAATAAAAAAAAATTGCGCATATTTTTGCAGGGAAAAAAAATGTGCATTTTTTTTTTCACAGGAGCCTGAAGAGCATTGCACCCGCAATCACTGGATTGTGGGTGCAATGTCAGGCTCCTGCACACACTGCCTGCCGCTCTGTTGCCTGTAACCTCTGTATGAGCTTTCTGTTACAGAGCTGGAGGCAGTGTGAATGGACTATGATCATCACACGTTCAGTCCACCGAGAGCCTCAAGCCATCTGCTGTGATGGCACAGAAGACTTGTGAGTTTACTCATTAACAGATTCGTGTGAATGAATGATACGGCTGCACACACTACACTTTCCAATATATAGAAGGCCCAATTCATCTATTTGGAGTGCAGGGAAAAACTAAAAGCTGAACTCCAGACAAATATTTAAATACACAGATGAAAGTAATATTAGAGAACAGTTTTACCTGTCCAAGAGCATGAGCTTAAAAGCAGTTTCTATTTCCAGACACTTACATAAAGATATTGATAAAATAGAACAAGTAGATACAGGTAACAAAAATGGTGATAGGTCTGGGGATATAATATATCGAGGAAAGAAGGGAAACGGGAGACATGATTGAAACCTTTGTTGTTTAAAAAAAAAAAAAACTATAAACATGTTATACTTACCTGCTCTGTGCAAGGGTTTGCACAGAGCATCCCTGATCCTCCTCTTCTGGGGTGCCCCTTCAGTGCTCCTGGCTCATCCTCTTCATCGGGTTCCTCCACGGAGACCAGCATTCCCTGGGGACACCCATGCGGGTGTGCTCACGCTGCCGCGTCCATTCATACAGCATGCAGGACTCTGGCCCCCTCCGCTACAGAATTTGATTGACAGCAGCGGGAGCCAATGACTCCTGCTGCTGTCAATCTATCCAATGAGGACTGAAACAGTGGCTGGAGCCACTGGGCTTGTGCTCGGCACTGGAACAAGGAGTTCAGGTAAGAGAAAGGTGGGCTCTGTGGGGCAGTTGCACCACAGGTGGTTTTTCATAGAATGCATTAAGGTGAAAACCCTTGAGACTTTACAACCCCTTTAAATACATCAAGGGGGTGAGAATAAGGTTCAGGGGGGCAGTTATTTCAATATGAAACCAAAATCACACCTCAAACTAACTGGAGGAAAGTTCAAAACTAATCTTAGAAAGCATTATTTTTCTGAAAGGGTAGTTGATTCTTGGAATAAACTTCCAGCAGAGGTAGTGAGACAGCCAACAGTAAATGGTTTCAAACATGCTTGGGGCAAACATAGAATTATACTTAAACAATAAAGTTAACAAAAAAAAAAAGGTAGGCTCAATGGACTACTCTGTCTTTTTCTGCCACCACTTTTCTAGGTTTCTATTAAATCTTGAGATTTACACAGCCCCATCACACAGCACAGTCAATAGTGAGACGGCACCTACTCCATTACAGTCAAGAAATGCATTGGGGCATTTCTCAGCCCCAGACTGCTGAATGAACAGTAAAGGGGCAAAAGATGACCAGTGAGGTCATTTCTCTGCTCACTTTGGTCTCTGATCCTGCCAGCTTGTTCCTTATCATATTTGCATGCAACACACTGGATTAGCTCCTACCACTGCCTCTCCCTGTCCCAATTTCAGTGGCACCATACCAGTGATTACATGAAACGGATACAAAGTCATATTTAGGTATTGACACTAGTTGCATTTGAAATAAGTAAAGTTAATGATTTATTAATGACTACATAGCTGCATTAATTATGGTCTCACATCTGCCTGGAGATCGCCAAAAACATGAATAAAATAATTCAGTTTTATATTTTAGTGTAACAAGGCAGCATTGGTCCTCAGTGTGTCATAATGAAAATTTGTATGCCTTTCTGTCTACATACCCACCTGTGACACAGCATCTATGTTTGATGCAAACATGTTTTATCAGCATATTCATTCCCTAATGTAATATGCAATGTAAATAGCATTTTTAATTCAAAACCACGTTCCGCATTAACAACAGAAGACAAACAATGGCGACAAGGAGGTTTTTGTTTGGATATAAAATGATTACCAGTCTGTAGTACAGCACACTGGAGAGCAGCAGAGCCAACAGGCACATAATCAATAGAGTGACATGTGAAATATTTCCCCTATGAGTTGCAAGGTAGAGTATCACTTCTGCGCTCTACTGAATTACAATGACTACTTCAAAAGACCAAACTATTCTTTTCCAGGATTACAATCTTTTCTCTGACAAAGGATGTGATTGTACTGCAGAAGAACCAAAGCTGCCTGCAAGGAAATTTAATATGCGTTTGCTATAATGTGCAATTGCATGGTGGAATTGAATCATCTTCCTTGTAACAAACACAGAGACATCTTTTCTTTATATGCACATTGTACTGTCGAACAATCTGAATGAGTTCTGTTCCAACACAGACTAAATTAAGAAACAGGGAAGGCAAATTTCATGATAGTGTGACATTTCTCTATTGCAGTGCAGATAATATAAAATAACTTATATAAAAGTTAAGGTAAAATAAAACTAATAGACAACATAATGTTTCTCCCTTAAGCAACCAGAATATAAACAGTTTTCTGTACACTACAGCCAGAATACAAAACACTAAGGGCTCATGCACACTACAGCTTAAAAAAAAGCTGTTTTTACAGGCATTTAAGCTTTTATTTGTGTGATTTTAAGCATTTTTATTAAGCTTAAGTTTTTTTCCCCACAAACCTTCCTGTCGGCTCGTTTTTGCCTTTTTTTTTTTTTTTTTTTGCACGCTTCCTGGATTTTTTTTTTAGCTTTGTAGGCGTCTATTATGCTCAAAAATTCCTCTCAAAAACACAAGTTTGGTGGGGTTTTTTTCTGCCTGTAAGACCATATGCCTGTAAACTCCTGAGAAAGCCATAGGGTGTATGGACACATTGGCTAACACGGAGGCGAGTTTCCAGGCAGAAAAAATGTTGAGCTCAAAAGCATATAGGAGCCGCTTCTTTGAGATGCAGTGTGCATGAGCCCTAAAAGGCACTGGACATCTCTCAATATACATGCAGGTATATAAATAAATAAATAAAAAGATATGGAAAATGGATGCCTGAACTAAATGCCAGCTGAAATTTTTTGTTGTGTGCCAACAATGCCTATTTTACTTTCCCTAAATTATTGGAAAATTACTCCCAGGTATACAAACTAGTAGCAGCTGATTGGAAACATAATACATAATTACACCTTCCTATAATGAAAATCATTTGAACCACTTGAATTTGTACAGTGCATAATTTTAAAGCCTGATAAAATATAAATGAAGAAGCCATAAAGAAAATTCAGCATAAAGCTATTCAGTTTAATGGAAAACCGTACTGAAAGAAATGCTGTGGCTGCCATTGCAGTACCCTCCTCCAGAAAATGCTAGCTGCCAGGCTATCATGCTGATCGAGTTATTTCTAGGCTTTGAGTCACCACCCAAGAGCAGGCATCCAGGCATGGAGTTAAGATTTCACTCTGAACTAAGGCTGCATATTTACTTCAGGTTCTGAAAGCATAGAAGGTAATAGATTTACATCTCCCATTTGTCCTACAACAAATTTTGGATTCCAATGCTGCACTCACTTTGCCCAATATAAACTCAGTTCCTGGAAATTTAATTTACCTAGTCAGCTCAAGATATTTTCTAACTTGCTAATAACGCTTCAGAATACCGCATAGAGCACTCCAGGCACCAGTAGTGCAGTAAACGTAATGTGCAGTGTGAGCTCTCTCTTTGCATGTGCTAACTATGCTTATATTGTATAAGATTACACTTGCAATAGATTTAAAGACTGGGTGCTACTTCCTATTGTTCTACTGTACTGTTGACTAACCTGACATTGCTAAGAGCAGGGCTCTCCAAACAAATGACAAGTTTACTGTCCTTTAACCTCTAGGCAGACTGGACTGTGTTCAGTGGGAGAGGAAATGCACAAGCGTCAGCAACAGTAAACAATGCCTTAGGATTTGTGATGACTGAGAGTAAATAAAAAGTTACATAGTGCCTGTGGTCAGTAGAAGAAATAGTACCCTATCATTGGTGTCGGTGGCAGGAAAAGTACCCCGCTTTGGTGTCAGTTGCAACGAGAGTGCCTCATCGTTGCTGTCCATTGAAAGTATAGTGCCCTATTGTTGGTATTTGTGGGAGGAATAGTGCCCCATCTTTGTTGTCATTGGGAGGAATAGTTCCCCAAGGGGCGGATAAAGGCAAGCAAAGGGCCGCAGTTTGAAAACTACTGGTCAAGAGCATGCAACAAGGGCTGGGAGTTTAATCACATTTTCTACTGATATTATACATAGAGTAGTTTGTGCATTTTGTGTGTCCCAAGTACAAAACATTTTACAGTAGCTGTAATGTAATCTAGCCGAGTCATTAATAATATATCATCTTTTGAAAGACCATTTTGCTCACTTTTACAGCTGACTTACCTTCTTCTTTGACTAAAAATACATTCTCCTTGAGCTTGATATTGTTTTCTTTCAATTCATGCTCATTTTTGACAGGTTCTAAAGAAGGCTTGGCAAATATCTTCCAAATACGGATAAGGGAATCCTGAGAACAACTTGCAAGATACATATCCTTTCCTGGAAGAAAAAAAAAAGCAAGCTAAAAAAGACATTTAACAATGACTACAGGACATTCAAGGTGAATATTTGCCAAGCTAACATAACTTTTTCTGCAACAAATAGGTTGTTTTAAAACAAAAAGGTTTTTTCACTGTAAAAAGACCAATAAATAACAATGGTCTACAAATGGTCTGCAGACTAAATACTAAGAAATGACAAATATTGATCTGTGCATTGATTTAATGTGCATAAACATTTTGTTGACCTTGTCACTAGAAACAGTACTATGAATGGCAGCATTCTGGATCACTAGGCGGCCATATGACCTATTAATTCCTTCTCACCTATAATCTGCATATAAATTTCCCACATTGCCCATGCTGAGGATGGATTTATAAACCACCCCTCTGACAGCTAGCCGCCAACACTTTGTACAGCTGCTAGCTAACAAATCTAGCTGTCAGTGACAGTTTCAGTCCCTCCTAACACTCAGGAACCAATTGCTATTTAACCACTTGCCGACCGCAAGTGGTCCAAAGACATCACCCTTCCTTTCCTTATTAGCTGGAACTTTTTTTTTTTTTTTTATTGGTTGAAGTCAACCAAGAGAAAGAATAAATCATTCCAGTTAATGGGAAAAGGAGGTATAAGAGAAGCGAAACAAAAAGATAACTAATTTACAGCTAGAAAGCTGTAAAATAAAAAAGGCAATATTCACCTTACATCGGACTCTACGCATAGGTACTGTTAAGATGGGATAGCAAGAGCAACGGCAGTGAAGGTGCAAACTATGTTGTTTTAATACTAATTCTTGCATCCACATATTCATTGGAGTTTTGGGACACCTGATTGCATATATATACATATACACATACACTTTATATGTGCAATCTGTACTGCAGGTAGTGTACTAGCTCACTCATGGAGCCTGTGCTCTGTCCAGTAGTGCAAATATCCCATCTTTACCTCAGCACTATAAGTGAGCAGGATCTAGTGCAGATCACACTTTTATGGATTATCAAAAGGTATAGTTTCAAAGCCATTGCCACTTAAAATGCTATTAATCTAATAAGGTCTCATAAATGAGCAAAATTAAGGTGTATTTAAGCCTTGGATTGAAAATACAGGAACTGCGTTGCTCTGCCCTTCATAATCAATGTAACGTCTCATTTTAATATACAATTTAAATTCTTAATACCTGTTGAACCTGCCATTTACCATGGTCTCTAGTATTCTGACCACATTAATCAAGGAAGCAGATCGGTGCAATCATGGTCAGTCTGCATCCTTTAAACTTGTAATACAACATACAGAATGCCATGTCATTGCATGGCTTGCTTGTAGTTCTGTAGTCAGCCTGTGTTACCACAAGCTAACAAGCCCCCTGCCCATCAGCACTTTGATTGTCATGAGCAGGGATGCTCTTTGACATGCCTTTGACATTTGTAACCATACCCTCCACCTAGCTAAAGAGGCATTATAATTGAGCGTTTTACAAATAACAAGAAGTCATGTAAGTTTTACTTATGCTAAAAAAAATAATTACAGTGCAAAATCACACTACAGGTGATTTACAAACACTTAAAAGATAAGTATGGGAGTAGCAAAAAAAAAACAAAAAACACCATCATTCTCATCTAGATGGCTGCAGCACTGATCCCAGCTACAGTAGTCCCCTGTTAGCTTTACCCCAAGATCCAAGTGATCAAACATGGCTGATCGCTCAGTTCTCCCCCTTCGCTCAGATCAGAGAGCAGTGATTATCAGTCTCCGCTCTCTGCTATGCCCCTCCAGCGCTCACTGGATCACTGGTCTGTGGAGGAGGCAGGAGGGGCTAGCTCAGGTTCACAGCAGCATGCCAAGCAGCTGAGCCAGTTGCCAGTGCAGGCATCTGGGTGGATCCTGACTATAAGGTCGGGATCCATCCTAAACCTGGACTGGCTGAGTGACTTCAGTTGACAGCGGGCTTTAGCCTATAGACTAACCACTACACCGATTAATTTTTTGGGATATATTTTGTTACTTTATTAACTACTTCAATTCCGGGCCTGTTTTTTGGACTTAGTGTTTACAAGTTAAACCCATTTTTTTTTTTGCTATAAAATGACTTAAACCTCCCAAACATTATATATATTTTTTTCTAACAACCTAGAGAATAAAATGGCGGTCGTTGCAAAACTTTATGTCACACCGTATTTGCGCAGCCGTCTTACAAGCACGATTTTTTGTAAAAAAAATTCACTTTGAGTGAAAAACTAAGACAACAGTAAAGTTAGCCCAATTTTTTCCACATGAAAAGACAATGGTACGCCGAGTAAATTGATACCAAACATGTCATGCTTTAAAATTGCGCCTGCTCGTGGAATGGCGACAAACTTTGCAACCTAAAAATCTCCATTGACGACGGTTAAAAATTTCTACAGGTTACCAGTTTTTTGGGACTGTCATTGATGAATTTTATGAATATTTCACTTATTTATTGTCACTACTTTAGGCATTTTTAATTGCACTATGAACTTAAGATTTGACAGATGCATGAAATTTTGATGTTATTTATTTGCAGGTGAAAATTTGATTGGATGCAATTAACAAATTAGTCCCTATACAGTGATCTTATAAAATCTAAAAGTATAGATACACTTTAGAAGTAAATAATGCTTCACTAAATAAATGAAATTACTAGTATAGGTTTAATGTGAATATGAATTTCATAAAGAAAAAAACCTCTACTGAATAAAACCTTTTTTTTTTTGTACTCAGATAAGTAAAGGAGAGCTCAAATACAAAAACATGCCAGTTATCTGGCTGTCATGCTGGTCCACTGGCCTTTATTCTAGGAGTCTCTGACCTGTCTCAAGTATACACATAAGCACTTTCTCTGAAATTCCTGTCCCATATACATTCTTCAGTCCAGTGACAAAGTACTGAAGCCAATAGATCAGGATGGGAGCCAGGCAACAGAAGGACATTAGCAACAGTAGACTCCATAATTCTTCAGTAAATGTTTACTTTAACAGCTGTACACAATATAGCCACTTCTACTCCCGCTAACTTCTATGGGCATTATAACTGAAGCATTGCAAAAAATGATTTGGTATATTTGCACAGTAAAATCATAAGTTGCCTCCAATTAAATGCGCCCTATATCTGGCTGCTGCCACATACTTTTACTTTCATTCAGCCCCCACTCTCGCCAGCACTGAATAATAAGACTTGTAGTTCCAGCTGTAGTACAAATATAACAGTTGTCTGCTTGCTCAGCAACTCCTCCATCAATAAAAGGCCTTGCAACCTTTTCAATGAATGCAAGACGTTCTGTGATCAGAGGATGGATATCATGGCCTTCATCTGCATCTCCCTGATATACAGAATGTCTTTTATTCAGTGAAAAAATGCAAGGCTTTTTATGAAAGTGCATGACAATGCCGAGAAGGGAGGGCGGACTAAATAAAAGTAAACGTTATAACAAACATTGCTGTAGCCAAAGACGGGCACACTTCATTAGAGACTTCTTCTTTGGCCATACCGAAGCTTTGAAGTTAAGGGGGGGGGGGGGCAGAAACTTCAAAATACTCTGGGTACCTAGCGAAGGAGATTAGCAAATTTGCATATTAGCAACTCTCCCACACAATATATTTCTACATCTAACAATTGGCATAAAACAAAGAATTCTTAAAAGCAAACTGCATAACCAATGGCTAAACTGCATCAGATTACTTTCTGAAAATGCAAGTTTGAATCCAATTTATTGCACAGTCATGCACTTTTACCAATTCTTTCCTACCAAAACAGCAGTTATCCAGATAATGTATGAATAAACAGAGGTGGTTTCTGAACATAAACTATCCTAGGTTAGCAGCCTTAGAAATAACAAACAATCCAGTAATAACCCTAGTAAGTCAATATTAGGAACATGGAAAGAATTTCACAGACTTGGCATTTTAAAGGAGAGATGCTTGTATTAGCTCAATGCATTAACAATTCCCACCCCCTTGCCACAAAGTTTTGCTGTTAATAGCAAACCCAGCAGAATTTTGCTGGCAAAGACATGTAAGAAAGTGCTCACTTAACAAGCAAAGAGCAAGACGTGCTGAATGGATAAACGAGAAAGTATGGACTGCTAACAGCATTAGCAAAAATGAGAGGAGAGAACAAATAATTGCAAAAAGTTAGAATGAAGGAACTTGCCAAGCACATGATTTGTTATAATAAGCTGCCCTGTGCAGAGTAAAGGTTTGGTGTCAGTGCTATAGATGCTGAACCAAGCCAAATTCTCCCTGAAGGGGGGTCATAAGGATTTTGATTTATGGAACAAGAAAATACAATACAGTTTATAGGATAAATTCAATTTATAAAAAAAAAAAAAAAAAAAAAAAGATAACTTGACAAAATATAAATGTACATAGACAATGGATCTTTCATCTAAGTGTTACAAGAACCATTAAAAGCTGCACTCCGGAAAAGAGAATTTTGTCGAAATACAAGAGGCATGTATGTTCCCAAATGAATCTTGGTGTGATTGGTGTATTCCTTCCAGATCTGTGTGGTAATCTAGTATGACATTTTGCCTTTGTGCAGGAGCTTCTGGTAATAAAGAACAGTGAGGCTGGGTTCACACCTATGCAAATTGGATGCGGCTTAAACCGCATTCAATTCGCAGGACACTTGAAAACACATTGTTTTCAATGTGTCCGGTTCACATATGTGTGGTGCATTCGCACTCCGCATTGCACAAAAACCGCACACGTTTTTTGTGCAATGCGGTGCGAATTCCCAGCCTGTTGAGTTCAATGGGAGCGCATCTAACCCGCAGATGTGCTCCGCATTGAACAGCGATTTTGCAGGGATTTTTCCCCTCCTCGCTGCACCCCCCCCTCCCTACCCGAGCAGCCGATGCGCTGCGAGAACGGACATGAGCCGCCGAATGGCGGCTCCGCCCCTTCTCAGCAGCAGACAGGCTGGAATTCGCACCGCAATGGTGTGAATCCAGGCTAAAAGCTCTCTCCTTCCGCAGAATGACTGGGCTTTTTCCACTACCCTTCCTGTAAATTTCTACAGCCAACCTGTAGTGGGTAAACCTGCTTAGTCCCTCCCACAGCTCTTTGCATAGGCTATGTGCAGCACAGTGATGATGTAATAACTGGGTTTGCAAAGGTATTTATTGCACAAGAAATAGATTTATATCTGTTGCAGCTATTGAGAAATATTTTAATAAAAGTTTTTGTGCGTGAGTTCAGCTTTAGGTATATTTAAACTTTTCTATAAAAAATAATATACAGTTTAGCACAAATGTAAAGCATTGCCCAAGGATGCAAACTTACACTTATCAATAGTTAAAGAATAAGTGCACTTACAGAGCAAGTGCACTTATCCTGTTTGCCTTGTTAAGGTGCCCGAACATATCCCACCCTAACCTGTCTAGAGATGCACACTTACCCTGATCTGATGGTTGCAGACACTGAGAATTGTTTACATTCTCTGGCTCCTGGCAGCATGTGCACAGTACAGGCCCATAGAAGTCGATCGTGCCCGGAGACGCAGGGAAAGGGGCCTCAGACTTGTGGGGCTCTACTGCACTGATCGTGTAGATTATAGTTGCCTAAGCAAGGAGATAAGAGCCCTGACATGAATCCATGTTCACTAAATAAAGAAAGAGGATACTTAAACATCCATGTTAGCCCTGAAAAGTCCAATCAATCCCATGAGGTTTCATGTGCTAAAGTCGATCTACATAGAGGATATATGTGGTATGGCCCATCAAATTATTAAGGGGAAACCCCAAAATGCTGGAATGGGGGGGGGGGGGGGGACAAAAGATGCAAACCTGACCGGTTTCGCTGGTCATGCCAGCTGTATCAGAGGCCAATTATGTTTTTAGATATGGTATTGTGGTCATTTGTGTGGTTTTTTTTTTCAGTTTTGACTAATTAACAGATACAAGCTTTTATATATTATGCTGAGCTGTCTCTTGGGTCTGACGCCATATTTGATCTTGGACAGACTGTAGTTAGTTGGAATACAGAGGTAGAGCTTTAGTCAGGTTTTTACCTTAAAAAGGAGCAAAGAGGGTAAAGTGCACCTTCTTTAAAAATGCAGAACGTTGGCTGAATAGTGTAGGGAAGGGTTAAAATCCCTGTCCATTTAATTTTTGCTGCCAGTGTCCTGTTGGGAGTGATTCTGCTTCACTTTCTGTCCTGAATACAGAGCCTTATTTGAGAAAAAAAAAATTGCCTGCTATCTGATATCGCTACAAGTCGGGGTGTTTCCCTGTGAGGTACTCACATAGTAGTAAGCGTGTCCAGGAGTACGTGACAATCCAGGTGTAGACCATCCTGTAACAAATCATTGTAGCAAAAGGGTGGGAGGAAGTGCCTAAATTTCTTAAAAGGGCAGGAGTTGTAAATGCAGAAGGTTTTTTATCTCAAAGTGATTGTAAAGGCTGTTTTTTTTTTTTTAACAAACATGTTACACTTGCCTCCTCTGTGCAGTAGTCACAGAGCAGCCCGGATCCTCCTCTTCTCGGGTCCCTCTTTGCAGCTCCTGGCCCCTCCTCCCATCGACTGCCCCCACAGCCAGCAGCTTTATATGGGGGGCACCTGAGCCAAGTCAGAGCTCCGTGTATCCATTCAGACAAAAAGCCTGACCCGGCCCCACCCCCTCCCGATTGGCTGACTGACTTTGATTGACAGCCATGGGAGCCAATGTCATTGCTGCTGTGTCTCGCCAATCAGGAGGAGTGTCCTGGATGGCTGAAGGGATTGTGGACATCACTGGAGAAAGAAGGGGCTCAGGTAAGTGAATAGGGGTTGCTGGGGAGGCTGCTACACACAGAAGGATTTTCATCTTAATGCACAGAATGCATTAAGAGAAAAAAACTTCTGCCTTTACAACTCTTTTAATGCATTCTATGCATTAAAATAAAAAAGAACTGTGTGAAGCAGCCTCCTGAGGACCCTCTAATTACTTACCCGAGCCCCATCTCTCTCCAGCGATGTCCACAAGTGTCTTAGCCATCTGGGGCTCTCCTCCTGATTTGCTTTACCATGGCAGCAGTGCCATTGGCTGCTGTGGCTGTCAAAGTCAGTTAGCCAATCAGGGAATAGAGGGGGCGGGGCTGGTTCAGGCCCGTGTCTGAATGGACACAGGGAGCGGACTCGGCTCAGATGCCCCCATAGCAAGCTGCTGGCCGTGGGGGCACTCAACAGGAGGGAGGGGTCAGGAACATCGAAGAGGGACCGGAGAAGATGAGGATCCAGGCTGTTCTGTAAAAATCCAACTGCACAGAGTTTTTTTTAAACAAGACTTTACAAATCACTTTAAAGTCTAAACAAGCAGTCTTTACAAAATGTGTTTACAAAAGAAAAATACTTACCTCAGCCTTCTGACCATTCACTGTGTTTTAACCTTACCTCCCAGGAAAGCTAGGTGTTGGAAAACCTGCGAGAGTCCACTCTAGCCTAGAAGTAAATTACCAACTGCCATAACGAGTTGCCTGTTTCAGGCAAGGAGACTAATAGCCCAGAAATGGCAATCGATAACCCCTCCGACTATAGAGGAATGGTCAAATTCAGTAGACGAAGCTATGTGGATGGAGAGGAGCATATTTGTAAAAAGGAGTAATTTAAAGCGGTAGTAAACCTATGCATTTAACAGGTTAAAAACCAGTCACTTTTCCGGCACGTGCCGGAAATGTAACACTCCCATTGGTTGTGCTCTAAACCAAACTGTCAAACTATCCAATGGCTGGTGTCATAGCTGATCACATGTGCAGCATCATGGCAGTTGTAGATTAAACAGAGGCCAAGATGGCAGCTTCCTTGGCTGAAAATGAAAGGAGGGTTTACTACCACTTTAAGTGGGTTTCAAAAAAAATGGACGATTTGGCTGGTCAATAAGGGATACCCAGTATAGTCGACAAGAAGGCAGTTAGCCCAGGGTATCTTCGGCGAGGCTAAGGGCGAGTTAGTAGCAAAGAAAGCGATACGATCAAGAGCCTATGAGGTCAAACACAGGGTGGTAACTGGCTGTATAAAACACAACCTAATTAACCACTTCCGTACCGCCGGACGTCATATGACATCCTTGGGTTTGAGTGGTGATATCTGAACGGATTCAGATACCATTTTTTTCTTCAGGCGATTCTGAACAAGATAAAAGTGGTCTTAGTGGTGGATTCGCAGCGAGATCACTTTTATCAGCGGCGAGAGAGGTGGGGGGGGGGGGGGGGGGGGGGGGGGGGGGGGGGGGGGGGGGGGGGGGGGGGGGGGCGGGGGGGGGGGGGGGGGGGGGGGGGGGGGGGGGGGGGGGGGGGGGGGGGGGGGGGGGGGGGGGGGGGGGGGG
>BLSH010365507.1:11366-22945 GCA_018402905.1 Glandirana rugosa | reverse complement strand
AGTAAATCAAGTGTGATCAATTTTCAGTGATTGGCACCATAGCTTGTAGACTCTATAACTTTCACAAAGACCAAATAATATACACTAATTTGTTTTTTTTTTTACCAAAGATAGGTAGCAGTATAAATTTTGGCCAAAATTTATGAAGAAAAATTACTAATTTGCAAAATTTTATAACAGAAACGAAGAAAAATTCATTTTTTTACAAAATTTTCGGTCTTTTTTTAATTATAGCGCAAAAAATAAAAAACCCAGAGATGATTAAATACCACCAAAAGAAAGCTCTATTTGTGTGAAAAAAAGGACGCAAATTTCATATGGGTGCAGTGTTGCATGACTGAGTAATTGTCATTCAAAGTGTGAGAGCGCTGAAAGCTGAAAATTGGTCTGGTTGTTAAGGGGGTTTAAGTGCCCAGTTGTCAAGTGGTTAAGGAAAAGGTAATGCGGGAAGAGAGTAGAGTGTGTCTGGGAATGGATCGTAGTTGTCAAGGATGCGTGTACCTGAGAGAGGGGGTAGGGTAAACCCTCTTTTTGGGAATAAAGCATATGGACTTCAAAAGAGGGGAAAGTTGAGGAAAAGAAATGATCACCACAATGATGTGACCAATTTGGAGGCCTGTATGAACACTAAGCTGAACTTATCCTCCTGTGAAAAAAGTTAAACTTTAAATCTTATCACGTTTCTAAATGTAATATTCCAATATCTCATAAATTGGGATTGCATGTGGAAATTTCCTTTGTTTTCAAGAGGTTTGAACTTGTTGATCCTGCCAGTTTGACAGTTTTCTGTGGAGGGTCAAAAATGCAGGGATACCACTGCTGAATTTCCAGCAGCGTTGTCAGCCTCTCCACTCTGTGCCTCCCTATTTTGCTTTTATTCAAAGCAAGTACATTAGTGCTTCAGTTAGGCAGGAGTGCCGACAAGAATCAGCTCTGCTACAAGCAGCTAGGGGATGCAGGGACACAAAATCATACACCAGAAAGTGCATTCTCCAGAGATGTATGGGTTCTGCTATTGCCCACCCACCAATCAAAATAAGAAATTCTGACAATCTTGGCAGTGTTGTTTTACCATAAAACAGAGCAGAAACAAATGGTATTTTGGAGTATATTTTAGAAAAAGCTTAATAAAGTGCTGTTATCCATACTGCACCGTCTGAGCAGTCTATGACTTTGAACTTGCCACCTACTGTAAAAACATCTAATAAAATAGTTGGACTCAGACGAAGATGGCCACTTAGACCTTGTGCTCCGCCACTCCATAGCCATCCACAGAGCCGCACAGTACCGAAGACGCCATCTGCAGCACAGCAGAGATGGGGAAGTCGGACACCGCTTGCTCCAGATCGCCCAGAGCTCCCGACACGCAGCTGAGCGCGAACATCCCTGAGATGTTCCGCTCCCGAGGGAGACGGCACCATTACAGGCCTCAAGCCAGGGAGTGGAGGTGAGTCAGAGCGACCCCCACACTCAGCGGTCTAGCTCACACAGCGGTGCTGCCGCAGCTCCTCCACACCAGGCCATATGCATGGACGATCTCAGGGGCATAGCAGCGGACATTAAATCAACACTGTCTGCTGCTATTGCAGACTTAAGGATAGACATGCAAGCCATAGCTACCCGCATGGATGATGCATGAGTCAGCCATTATGGCCCACAGGCGCTCACTGTCGGCACACCCCCTGAATATAAGAGACATGCATAGAAGCATCGAGGACCTGGAGAATAGGTGCCGCAGACACAATGTAAGAATCAGAGGACTGCCTGAGACAATCGATAGCGACCAAATCGCACAAGCGGCGACCTCCATATTTAATGACTTGCTGGGCAGACCAACCAGAAACAGCAGTAGAATTTGAGCGTATTCATCGGGCCTTACGCCCAAAGGGAAGAGACACTGACCCCCCTAGGGACATAATTGGATGTTTGGTTGATTTCCGACTTAAGGAGGATATAATGAGACAAGCCAGACTCCGAGGTCGCATATTACATCAAGGCAGTGAAGTAAAATTGTTTCAAGACCTATCCCCCATAACTTTATCTAAACGCAGAGCACTGAGACCTCTGCTGGACACTCTCAGGGATCACAATCTGCCCTATAGATGGAAATTCCCTTTTTGCTTGCAAGCAGGTACTGGTGCTAGAATCGCTTACCTGAGACACCCAGAAGACATACCTGCGTTTTGCGACACACTAGGGATCCCACGGGTGGTTATTGATAACTGGCTACTAGAGCCCAACCCTCCACCATACAACCAATGGATACACACAGGAGGGACACAACCCCTACTCGTAGGAGACGCAGACGAGCATCTAACCCTTCTCCACCGCCACCACACAGGCGCCCCCCCAGAGAAGGCAACCTACTCGCTTCCCCTGCACACAGAGGACCCAGGCGCGACTAAAACACCATCCCGACAGCTGCATAAAACCTGCAGCCCAACGATACAAGATAAAGAAGTCTTTCAGCTACAAGAAACCCTTCGCCACACCGTAATCTATCAGTAATGACACCACAAACTTTATTCAACAATCAGTCATCCCTGCTTTAGGAAATGCTCTATTCTCAATACTGCCCTCTCACCTTACCGCCCCATGTCCTCACTCCCTTTACCTTCACCCTTTTTTGTATGCTTGCCTACCTGTTTGTCTTACTTCCAGATTCAGAACCAGGCGATAGACTTGTCTGGCAACATCAAGGACACATGGAACTCGACCTCCCTCCTGCGATCACAGGTCCTGCTATGCGAACAATACATAATCACCCCCGAAGGTAGTGACTTCAGGATCATGACAACTGCTTCACAGTGGTAAGAATATACCATTTTTCTGAGAATTAAGTGACTCTCCGTGTTCGAAATAAGGCACATTCCATCAAACAGAGGAGTGAAAAGGAACAGAAAGTCCCTTCTTCTGGTTACCCCTCACATACCTACCCGAGATCACCCTACCACACTCCAGCAGACTGTTAGCCCTATGTTGTCCCATAGTATGTTTCTTCTCCCCTTACCCCCCGATCTACATCCGAATGAACCCTTCAAAATGGACATAGGACTTAAGAGAGAACCATGTCATGTCTAGCACGGAAGACAAATGACTACAATGTTACTTGAGAGCAAGACCGATTTCCAATTGATCACAAACTGTCTACTTTACAGGGCAAGGCGGTTATCTAAGATCGCACCCCAATAACCCAGGCCATTAACCATGCTTTTGGCTTCTGTTTGTTTTTGTTTATCGTTGTTTCCTGCTTTTTAGTGCTTCTTTTCTGCATTTGTCTGCCCCTTGGCAGAGAACTTTTACCAGACCGTTATTGGGGCCTGGCAGTCCCCCCCTTCCGGTTTGTCACCTAAATCGCTTCAAATTAGAAGGAGAAGGAGGAAAAGAAAAAAGGAAGGTAGCGCTGGAGGGGGCGGACGGGTAGGCTCCAAGACCCCAAAAATCCCCTCGCCCTAAACCGTGCTCTTCAGCCATTAGGCATTACGATTCTGTTCAAAAGAAGACTAGTGAAGCCAAGCTGTTGGAGAGAGCAAGAGGTGGGGCTGATCCTCACCCCTCCCGCTCTCCCATACCCTAAGCCAACGTTTGTTTTTCTTCATTTATTGTTGCCTGTTACAGCATTATAATTCTATTTTGTTTAGGCAGAAGGATTTCACCTCCTCCACTGGACGTCGTACTCTACTTTGGGAAGCGGGGACACACAAGCGAAGTTGGAGAACTTTTCTCTCCCGGGCTAATCGAATATCCGCTATGTGACTTCCCATAAAGATCTCCGGTGTAGAAGGTCAGATAACCTATAATGTTATTAACTAAGCTACAAATGTCAAACACCTAATGTCCTAGATTCACTTTAAGGATAAATATAGGCTCTTGTTACAAGGTTTCAGTTGATATCCAGTCATGACAGGCCACTCAGAAACAACTGGGATAGACGCAAACACTGGGTGTTAAACTGAACATATTAAGTGCAAAACGCAGACACCAGATACCCCCCACTCTTCCTTTATCCCCCCCACTCCACTAAAAACCACGCAGGTTCATACCCGAGTAACCCTCCATCCATAAAGCTACCCCCCTCCACAAGCATGTAGTGATGAGAAGTTAGTGTACATCACTATCCTCTTTTCTCTCCTCCCCCGTCCTTTAGAACTCTTAGCTGAGAGCTGCTCCTAATATCACATCATACCTTCAGATTCACTCTGCTGATCCCCACGCGGCCCCCCATCTTTCAGACTACCCCGAGCATCCCCTCTCCTGGTCCGATAACCTACCCATGCACTTAAACACGACAGCTGTAGGAGTGGTGAGGCTATTTCAAATAATCCTATCTCTCTCTTCCCCGCATATACCTTCGAAATCTTACAGCCATCAGCTTCATTCCTTCCACATCCCTGCAACAGCGCAGTTTACTCAACCGCGCTGACCCTCAGGCAACTTCTGTAAATATACGGTGGAGCTAGCAGGAATGGTTCCACCATCGCCTTAACTACACATTTACTCTTACAACCCTCATTCGAGACTCACAGCATCTAAACAGTGACAAACCCACAACCCACATCCCTCTCCCCTCTTCAAACTACTCATCTTTACTCTCCTAAAGAGCTGTGTCCCATCTCAAGCACTGATTAGCTCAATCTATAAGACATGAGACATTCCAATCTTCACACCACAAAGGCAACAATTAAAATTCTATCCCTCAACATCAAAGGACTTAACATACCCGAAAAGAGATCCCAACTCATGCTGTACCTGAAAAGAGCCAGAGCAGACGTGGTATTACTGCAAGAAACACATTTCAAAATGAACCACATTCCTAAACTGACAAATAAGGAATTTCCCACAGCCTTCCATGCATCTAACCCCATAGCCAAAACTAAAGGAACCTCCATACTAATAGCGAAACATCTTCCGTTTGAAGTCATAGACTCCCTTATAGATGTTAATGGCCGCTACTGTTTTGTTAAAGGGAGAATATGGAACCGGCCCATAACCATCGCGAACATATATAGCCCCAACACAGCCCAAACCAGCTTTTTTAACATAGCTCTCAAGCTTTCCTCCTTCCAAACGGGCATACTCCTTCTGGGTGGAGACTTCAATGTCGCCCTGAACCCCTTAGAGGACACATCCTCGGGCTCCTCCACACTTACTTTCAAAGCTCTCAAACGCATTAAAACACAAATAAATGTACTCTCCCTTCATGACACTTGGAGTACCCTCCACCCCCACACGAGAGATTACACTTTCTACTCCGCCCCCCACAATAGATATTCCAGACTTGACTAGATCTTCCCGTCACAAAAAGACCTTCCTTTCCTCACAGATGCCACTATTGAACCCCAAATTTTGTCTGACCACAACCCAATCACGACAACTCTATCCTTTCCAGAACAGATTAAATTCTACAATATCTGGAGACTAGACCCCTCCCTTCTGACAGATCAAGCTACCCTTACAGAAATTACAGACCACCTGCACAACTTCTTCTTAACCAATGATACCCCTTACGTGTCCCGCATAACCCAATGGGAAGCACACAAGTGTGTGATCAGGGGAATACTAATCCAAAAAGTGTCAGAAAAGCGCAAACAAAAAGAAAAAATAGACAAAATCCTGAACCGGATAAGAGATTTAGAAAAAGCACATAAATTATCGCAAGTCAGACATATGCTAGAAAAGCTCGAAGAGACAAGAGAGGAATTGCGTGTTGAAATGCTCAAACGCACACAAAGACGCTTCATTCTCGCTCACAAACTTTTTTACGAATACGGCAATAAGAGCGGTAAACTCCTAGCCCGTACACTACAAGTCAAGAAAGCCAACGCCTCAATAAGAGCCATCTGCGACCCCCAGAACAATCTACTGACCAACAATGAGGATATAGCGAAACAATTCGCACTCTATTACAGGAACCTCTACAACCTCCCCCCGGTCCCAAAAGCAAACAAAGACCCCAAGTCCAGAAGTGAAATAATCACAGATTTTCTAACGGAATATGGCCCAACACCCATTTCACCAGAGCGGAGGGAGAAGCTAGACAGTCCGATCTCGAAAACCGTATTCTTACTTGCCATAAAGCAAATGAAACAGGGCAAGAGCCCAGGCCCAGACGGCTTCTGCCTTTCGTATTACAAGACATTCCAAGACTCTCTGGCTACTCCCTTCCTCAACACCTTCAACCACTTTGCCACTCCTCACGTCTCTCCCCAAAACCTATTAGATGCCCATATATGCCTGATCCCCAAACCAGGTAAAGATATTGAAAGGCCATCGAGTTACAGACCCATTTCCCTGTTAAATACAGACATAAAAATATACGCCAAAATCCTCTCGAACCGTCTCCATCCACTTCTCAACACCTCAATATCCAAAGACCAGGTAGGTTTTATACCTGGAAGAGAGGCTAGAGATAACTCCTTAAAGGCGATTAATATACAGGGTTTTGCTCTCCTTAGATGCGGAGAAGGCGTTTGACAGGGTGGCCTGGGATTACCTCAGCATGGTCCTCCATAAACTGGGTCTAGGGGAAAGACTGATAAGTTGTATAATGTCTCTTTACACAAACCCCAAAGCCCAGGTTCGAGCGAATGGCACCCTGCCAGACGCCTTCCCCATACATAACGGCACACGCCAATGTTGCCCCTTGTCCCCCCTACTTTTTGTTCTCACACTGGAGCCCTTTTTGAATATGATTAGAGCCAATACAAACATCCATGGAATTGACATCCAAAAAAAACAATACAAAATAGCCGCCTATGCAGACGACATCCTCCTCTTCCTTTCCCAACCTCTCATCTCTATACCCAACCTCCTCTCAGATCTCGAACTTTTTCACTTCATCTCCCACTTCAAAATCAACTACACCAAGTCCCAAGCACTAAACATCTCCTTACCTGATAACCAACTGGTTCAGTGCAAACGCACATTCTCCTTCGAATGGAGCTCAGAAACTATAACATATTTGGGCATTCAAGTCCCTAAAACACTTTCCAATCTCTACAATCTCAACTTCCCCCCCCGCTCTCAAAACCATAGCTGATGATCTTAAACGATGGAACAAAACCAACTTTTCCTGGTTTGGCAGGTCAGCAATCATCAAAATGAATGTACTACCTTGCCTGCTTTACCTCTTACAGACGATTCCCATCTTCCTGCCCAAAGCTTTCTTTGACTCCATTAAGAAAATGTTTAGAGACTTCGTGTGGAACCACAAAACCCCCAGAATAAAATTCTCCCAATTAATAAAACCCAAACTCAAAGGTGGCATCGGTCTGCCCGATGTGCAATTGTATTATGAGGCGTGCCACCTGCAGAGAATTTTCGATTGGCATTTACACCACCAAAGGACTGGATATCTATAGAACACTCCTTCTCACGCGTCCCTACCTCCCAAACCCCGTGGTTGAGGAAAAATCACCGTCCACCCGAACTGACGCTACACCCTACGATCGGCCCAACAATTCTTGCTTTCGATAGAGCCAATCAGAAGCTTAATATCTCGGCAAGTCCCGGCCCCTTGACTCCACTCCTCCAAAACCCAGTTTTCCCTCCCGGCCTACAGTCCCATCCTTTGTCAAGAGACCAACCGCCAACTGGCTTACGACTACATCACATCATTGAAAATGGGATTCTACGAGACCGAGACCATATAAACACGCGCTCAGAAACCAACAGCTGGACCCCTTTAGCTACATGCAGATCCAACATCTAATCAACAGCTTTAAGACCCATAAAACCCTGTCAACTGGCCCAACTCCATTCGACTCCTTATGCATGGACGGGAAACCATTAAGACACGTCATCTCCCTACTACATAACATGCTATAGGACTCTACCCACCCAAACGAAGGAAAGACCTGCGAAGCCTGGGCGCACTCCCTTCAGATCAATCTCTCTGAAACTGACTGGGCTACTATATTCCAACACATACACAAAGGATCTCTGAATGTCTCCATTCAAGAAAATAATTTCAAATTGGCCTCACGCTGGTACCACACTCCATCAATTTTACATAAGTATAATAAAAACATCCCAGATACGTGTTGGAGATGCTCTCAGGCCCAAGGCACTCTCCAACATTTCTGGTGGGAATGCCCCACCATTAACTCCTTCTGGAGGCAGGTCCACGACCGGGTACGCTCCATTTCCACTTACTCTTTAGAATTCACACCTGAACAATATCTCTTGCACCACCAACCGAACGCAGACACCTCCTACCATAAATCCCTGGCAATGGCTATGATTAACGCCGCCAAGCTCTGTATACCAAGACTCTGGGGAACTACTAAAACTGCATCTATGGCAGACTGGTTTAGACAAATTGACAGACTAGCAGAGATGGAGGAAATCATCCACATCTCTCGCAACACCCCGAAAACGTTTACTCAAAGATGGGCATGTTGGTCACACTTCCAATCCTCGGATATCTATAAACAAACACTAGGTAGCCCCGCACATTGAAACTCCCTTGCCTACAAATTGACTGCTCTCATCATACAACAATCGCACGCCTAAATCTGAAACTACACTTCATTGTTTGGATTAGATAGCCCCAGATACTCTCTCTCTTCAACCACGCTCTAGAAAACACCCTCGGCAAGAGGCTCACGGATCTCTACACTACTGATACAACCCGCACACTCCAATGAAACACTCTCTTCATGTATGCTCCCCCCCTTTATTATCCCCCCTCCCCCCCAATCCCCTCCCTTCTTTATCACCCTCTCCCACTAAATCAAAACAGCTATCTCACAACTCTCCCACCCCTCCGCGCTGGTCACGAGGGCTCCAGACCCTACCGCAAAGGTTTAAAACGCCTTAGCCTCAAGCATAGCACCAGTGAGACCGGACAAACCAGAGGCGCTTTTCTAGATGCAGATCACAGTGTTGGGTAATGTTGACGAGAGACTGTATCCTTGATTACCTACTATATATGTATCTGTTGTCTATCTCGTTACCTTGATACCTCTAAAATTATTTTACTTTCAATAAAGCTTTATCTTGGAAAAAAAAAAATATAAGTCATTGTTTGAGGCAAAAAAAAAAAAAAAGTTCAGTGGGAAGTTATTCTAACTATTTCAGTCTGAGTGGAAAGGAAAAAATTGATTTTTTGTATAACTTACCGTAAAATCCTTTTCTCTGAGTTCACTGACAGACGCAGCCTTCTTATGCCACATGGGGGTTATGCTCATCCTACTAGGAGTAGACAAGGCAAAAACAAACAAAAGCGTAGGTTGGCCCCTCCCAGGGGGCCGTCCTCACCTCAGCATATAATCCCCCTGCCCTGTACAGCACATCAGTTCGTAACAAGCCGTACAAAAACCAACGCAGAGGGGTGGGTGCTGCGTCTGTCAGTGAACTCAGAGAAAAGGATTTTACGGTAAGTTATACAAAAAATCCATTTTTCTCTTCCGTTCACTGACAGACGCAGCCTTCTTATGACACATGGGGACGTCCCAAAGCTGTGCCAATCAAGAGGGGTGGGCAAAAATCATAACAAATGTACCCAACAGAAAGACTAGCTAACCGCGCCTAAACTGCCGCTTGTAATACTTTGCGGCCAAAAGCAGCATCAGAGGATGCTAAAACATCAACCTTGTAAAACTTAGTAAACGTGTGCACTGAGGCCCAAGTAGCTGCCTTGCACAGCTGGGACACCGAAGCTTGGTGTCTAAACGCCCAGGAAGTACTAACTGCCCTGGTGGAGTGCGCCGTGACCGGAAACGGGGGAACCTTGCCCCGAATCTCATACGCATGAGTCACGGTCCCCCGTATCCAACGTGATACGATAGCCGACGAGGCCGCCAAACCTTTGCGCGATCCTTCTGTCAGCAAGAATAAAGAATCAGACTTCCTAAAAGAAGCTGTAGAACTTAAATATACCCGCAAAGCCCTCACCACATCCAAAGAATGCAGCTCAACCTCTTTAGGATGTGATGGGTGCGGGCATAATGAGGGGAGAACAATATCCTCATTTAAATGAAAAGAAGAAACCACCTTCGGAAGAAATGATGGTGAAGGCCGCAGAACTGCCTTGTCCTTATGGAGGACCAAGTAGGGTGACCTGCAGGACAAAGCTGCCAGCTCCGATACCCGCCTGGCGGATGTGATAGCCACCAGGAAAGCCACCTTCTGCGACAATAAGCGTAAGGGAATGTCCCTGATCTTTTCATATGGCAGTTTCTGTAACACAGAAAGCACCAAATTCAAATCCCACGGTGCTAAGGGCGACCGTATCCGAGGGGCCACATGACGTGCTCCTTGTACAAATGTACGGATCAATGAGTGAGACGCCAAGGGTCGTTGAAAAAGAACCGCCAGGGCCGAAATCTGCCCTTTAAGCGTACTTAACGCCAGGTTCTTGTCCAGTCCTTGCTGCAAAAATTACAGCACTCTGGATACTCTATAAGAGCGGGGATTCCATCCTCCCGCCTCGCACCAGGTAATATAGGCCTTCCAAGTCCTATGATAGATCTTACGTGAGGTGCTCTTACGTGCTTTCACCATAGTAGGGATTACGGAGTCCGAGACACCCCTATCCCTCAATACCTGGGCCTCAATAGCCAAGCCGTCAAAGCCAGCGAGGGTAAAGCAGGGTGCAAGATGGGTCCCTGAGACAGTAGGTCTTCGCGAAGTGGAAGACGCCATGGGACCTCTGCCACCATCCGTACTATATCGGTGTACCACGGATGCTGCGGCCAATCCGGAGCCACCAGGATTGTCGCGATTCCCTCTGCTTCTATCCTGCGTAAAAAACGTGCGGTAGAACCTTCAGAGGAGGAAAGATGTACAGTAGCCAATACCGACCCCAGGGCGTTACCAGTGCATCCGAGGCGACCGCCAGCGGATCCCTTGTTCTGCATACAAAGGCCTGTACCTTGTGATTGTACCTGGAGGCCATCAGGTCCACTTCTGGGGTGCCCCATTTGCAGCAAATCTGGTGGAACACCTCTGGATGTAGGGACCACTCCCCCTGATCCAGAGTCTGGCGGCTGAGAAAATCCGCCTGCCAATTTTCCACACCCGGGATGTAGATTGCAGAGAGAGCTGGCACGTGAAGCTCTGCCCACCGAAGGATCAGAGCCGCCTCGGCGGCTGCTGCTGCGCTTCTTGTTCCGCCCTAATGGTTCACATATGCCACCGCTGTGGCATTGTCCGACTGGACCCGAACAGGGCGGCCTCGCAGCCTTTCTGTCCAATGAGAAAGGCAAAGCCTGATCGCTCTCAGTTCCAGTACATTTATCTGAAGACGAGCTTCCCGTACTGACCAATGACCCTGGACGGAGGAGCTCCGCCGAGACTAGGAAGCCACCCGTCTCGAAGTGCACGGTCGAGAGAGACGTTAGATGTAGGGCCCACACCTTTTAACCGTCCGCCTAAAAGAGTCGGCGGTCTGAGACCTAGTCCCCCTCACCAGGGATGTAGGTCTCCACAAGGTGGTCTAAACGACGTTTACCCCGTGGGGTCTTCACCTGGACTACCGGAGGTCCATGTTAGTGTTCCATGTCCGGAAACATACGTCTTGTTCCCTAGGCGACCGCCAGCGGAGCCTACGTGACCATTGCGGGACCCCAGCCATA
>BLSH010365507.1:0-11356 GCA_018402905.1 Glandirana rugosa | reverse complement strand
TCCGACACCCGCCTGGCGGATGTGATAGCCACCAGAAAAGCCACCTTCTGCGACAATAAGCGTAAGAGAATGTCCCTGATCTTTTCATATGGCGGTTTCTGTAACACAGAAAGCACCAAATTCAAATCCCACGGTGCCAAGGGCGACCGTATCCGAGGGGCCACATGACGTACTCCTTGTACAAATGTACGGATCAATGAGTGAGATGCCAATGGTCGTTGAAAAAGAACCGCCAGGGCCGAAATCTGCCCTTTAAGCGTACTTAACGCCAGGTTCTTGTCCAGTCCTTGCTGCAAAAATGACAGCACTCTGGATACTCTATAAGAGCGGGGATTCCATCCTCCCACCTCGCACCAGGTAATATAGGCCTTCCAAGTCCTATGATAGATCTTACGTGAGGTGCTCTTACGTGCTTTCACCATAGTAGGGATTACGGGGTCCGAGACACCCCTATCCCTCAATAACTGGGCCTCAATAGCCAAGCCGTCAAAGCCAGCGAGGGTAAAGCAGGGTGCAAGATGGGCCCCTGAGACAGTAGGTCTTTGCAAAGTGGAAGACGCCATGGGACATCTGCCACCATCCGTACTATATCGGCGTACCACGGACGCCGCGGCCAATCCGGAGCCACCAGGAATGTCGCGATTCCCTCTGCTTCTATCCTGCGCAAAACGCGTGGTAGAATCTTCAGAGGAGAAAAGATGTACAGTAGCCGATACCGACCCCAGGGCGTTACCAGTGCGTCCTAGGCGACCGCCAACGGATCCCTTGTTCTGCACACAAAGGCCTGTACCTTGTGATTGTACCTGGAGGCCATCAGGTCCACTTCTGGGGTGCCCCATTTGCAGCAAATCTGGTGGAACACCTCTGGATGTAGGGACCACTCCCCCTGATCCAGAGTCTGGTGGCTGAGAAAATCCGCCTGCCAATTTTCCACGCCCGGGATGTAGATTGCAGAGAGAGCTGGCACGTGAAGCTCTGCCCGCCGAAGGATCAGAGCCGCCTCCGCGGCTGCTGCTGCGCTTCTTGTTCCGCCCTGATGGTTCACATACGCCACCACTGTGGCATTGTCCGACTGGACCCGAACAGGGCAGCCTCGCAGCCTTTCTGTCCAATGAGACAGGCAAAGCCTGATCGCTCTCAGTTCCAGTACATTTATCTGAAGACGAGCTTCCCGTACTGACCAATGACCCTGGACGGAGGATTGTCCCAGGACTCCTCCCCACCCTGACAGGCCCCAATTGAGGGGAGGAAAACTCTTCCCCAATCTTATGGCCGGAGCCCGAATCCGCCAAATCAGAGACCCTCGAGACTGATGATCCAACCTGATCCGTCTGTCTAGGGATAGGGGAGACTTGTCCCACTGAGACAGAATTGTCTTCTGTAGGAGTCGGATATGACTTTGGGCATAAGGCACCGCTTCGAGCGTCGACACCATGAGACCCAACACTCGCATACAGAACCGTAAGGAGAACCACTGGCGTGACAACAGGGTTCGCACTGCTGCCTGAAGAGTCAGTAGCTTGCCCGGTGTTAGCAACACCCTTGCCTGTACCGTGTCCAGAATCAGACCCAGGTACTCCAGCCTGCAAGTCGGGGGCAATGATGACTTTTGTAGATTGATCAGCCAACCGAACTCCTCTAACGTGGCTACCGTGATTGTCACGTTCTCCTCCAGAGCTGTAGCCAAATCTGCCCTCAGCAGTAAATCGTCGAGGTATGCTACCACCGCGATACCTCTTTGTCTCAGTAACGCCATCATCGGGGCCACCACCTTGGTGAACACCCGGGGAGACGAGGCCAACCCGAAGGGAAGTGCCACAAACTGGTAATGCAGATCACCCACTGCGAAAACGCAGAAAACGCTGATGACTGAGACAAATCGGAACGTGGAGATATGCGTCCCTGATATCCAAGGACGCCAGAAATTCCCCTTGGCGCAGGGCGACCACGATCGAGCGGATGGATTCCATCCTGAACCTCTTCGTCTCCACGAAGCGATTCAATGCTCTTAGATCCAAAACTGGTCTGACCCCGCCCTTTTTGGGTACCACAAAAAGGTTTGAATAAAATCCGTGAAATCTCTCCATCCTGGGTACCGGTATGATCACCCCCTGTTCGGCGAGAGCTCGGACAGCGCCTAGAAGCGCCTGGTGGCGTTCCTGCATGAGCCTCAGATTTGAGGGGAAGAATCTTTCTGGGGGCAAAGAGCTGAATTCTATCCTGTACCCGGAAGACACCACCTTCAGGACCCACCGGTCGGTGATGCGGGCAGCCCATCTGTCTGCGAACCCCAGTAACCGACCCCCCACCCGTGAAGCGGGTGGGGGCAACCCATCATGCGGAGGCAGATTTATCCTTTGCTTTTTCGGACTTATGCTGCCAGGGCCTTTTACTGTGCCCTGCGAAACCTTTTCCGGTCTTGCAGCTTTTCCCTGCTGAGCCGGATGCCCGAAAAAACAAAACTTCTTCTGACCTGACGCGACAGGCCCCTGTCTGCGCCGCAACTCACGCCGTTTAGGCTCCGGGAGAAAAGTACTTTTACCTCCCGTGAAATCCTTAATGATTTCATTCAACCGTGGGCCAAACAGACGCTCTCCCTGAAAGGGAAGGTCTGCCAGTGCTTTCTTTGAAGCCTGGTCGCCCGACCAAGATCGGAGCCATAGCACCCGTCTGATAACAATTGAAAAAACAGACATCTTTGACAATATAGGAAGGAGGTCCAAAGCAGCATGACATATGTAGCGGAGTCCCTCTTCCAAATGTTGTGCCCGCTGTACCTCAGCCTGTGCACAATCACAAGTCAAATTAGTGCATAGAGCAGTAGCCTGCCCCCGCAGTGACTGTGCCGCCATTGCCATTGCTAGCGCCGGCTGCATGGCTGACCCAGCCAACAAGAATAGTGCTTTAGACACGGTCTCTGTGCGGCGATCGGCCGCCTCCTTAAAGGATGGCGACCCCTCCAAGGGAATGGTGGTTGCTTTATTCACCCGAGCCATGGCAGGGTCCACCACCGGGGAGGCCCATCTCTTAGTAAAGCTCTCCTCAAAGGGGTAGCGCACCGCAAAGTTTTTGGGCAAAGCAAAGGAACTTGGTGGCCTACGCCACTCCTTAAACACCGCCTGCTCAAATACTTGGTCATAAGGATAAGCCCTAGGGGTCCTAGGCGGTTTAAGTGGGCCACAAACATAAGCGGACTCATGCGACTCCCCAGCTGGCTCAAGACGCATGGACTTGCGGATATCAGTGATCAGTGCTTCCACTATCTCCTTATCACTCAAAGACAGAGTTTCTTGACTCTCCTCATGCTCTGAGGGTGGTTCACCCTCTGAAAACTCCACAGGTGTGACCATTGAGGCGCTTTCCAGATCTGAATCCTCACCGGAGGAAAGAGGGGGGGTGGGCGTTTTTGAGGAACCCTTGGAACGGGTACCTCCGCCCGGGGGAAAGAACTCCCCAAACACCACCCTCAGCTGTTCCAAAGACCCTAGTGTTCCTGGGGTGGATTGTAGATCCGCAGGTACTCCTGCCATAATATTGCCGGCCTCTGACATTACAGCCTTCCGGCACCCCCACTGTGTAACCACCACCTCTACTCCACCAATCAACCAGGGAGACCCGGGAGGATTGCCCACACCGCTACCAGCACCCAGGAAGGGCCAGCTATACTTGCTGTTTAGATGCCTCAGCACTCCGACCGGAAGAGCAATGCCCACAAACTACTGCACGCCAGGAGCCTGCTGCTGTGTGTCAGCCACGCTGTACAAGCGAAAACCGGAAGCCCACTTCCGTTTTTAAACACTTCCTGTACCAGGACTGCACTTCCTTGAGCTACCACTGGGGGCCGTCCGACCGCAGGCTGAAAACCGCATGGTTTCACAAACAATGGACGCTGCCATTACACCCGCGCGGTCGGCCACGAACGAGCAGTGCTCCATCTTTCAATGGCGGTGACCCGCCGAACCCATCGCTCCGAACGGTCGGTGCAGAGTGCCGTACTGCGGAATAGGGGGAGTGGGAGGGGGGGACGGAGGATTAACCTCACAAGGGTATTACCCAAACTGTCCCTGTAATGGGCCCCCACCGGCCGGCTTACCACCAGAGCTGCCCAGAAGCCCACTCTCCACGCCCTAAGGCGGCAGAGGGGTCCACTCACCAATCCTTGACGGGCGCAGCGGTAGCCACCGGAGCAGACCTACCGTCCCCTAGGGGAGGCATGCTGCTGGCCAGGCCCCTGGACAGGCGTACCTAGTCACTGGGCTCTAGTGGGTTTTAGCCACTGGCCACCCGCACGGAACAGGCGCTATGCGGTGGGCACCCCGAAGGGCGTTCGCATAGTGTTGGCCGGACTGGGGAAAGATTTGGATTCGAGATATCCTCTATACCGCCAGCCGGCTTCTTGATAGCAGTCTTCATCAGATGAATCTTCAGGAGACCGCAGATCCCAAAAGGGAACCAAGTCTACTCCTTGCACTAGGCAAATAAAAACTGATGTGCTGTACAGGGCAGGGGGATTATATGCTGAGGTGAGGACGGCCCCCTGGGAGGGGCCAACCTACGCTTTTGTTTGTTTTTGCCTAGTCTACTCCTAGTAGGATGAGCATAACCCCCATGTGTCATAAGAAGGCTGCGTCTGTCAGTGAACGGAAGAGAAAAAAACATTAATAAGAATTTAAAGGTTCATTCCTTGTTTATTTTGAATTTAAAAAAATGTGTTTGGGCCAAGCTGGCGCAAACAAACTGTTTCCTTTGCGAATAGATGTTCCCGCTGTCAGCACTATATAAAATGTATGTAGCGTCAGACACACACAGTACACAGCACTGTAGCACTATGTTCTGGCAGCAGTATAGGGACTTCCAGTTTACTCCCTGAAAAAAATCAAGTCAGCCTGAGCACTCCAAAACCATTCTTTCAGTCTACTGTCCAAAACCGAATCGAGCCATGCTGAGGACTGCTCAGTCTTTCATAAGAAGCCTTGTATTTTTTTTTTTTAATGAATACAAATCTTCCTCGGATTGGCTGATGGAGAGGCAGGCGGATGATGTCATGATCTTCACTTCAGCCAATCAGAGGAAGCCTTGTATTCACTGATTAAATACAAGGCTTCCTGTGAAAGGCTGAGCAGTGCACAGCATGGCTCGATTCTGTTAGGGGCAGTAGACAGAGTCCCTGTACCACTGCCAGAACACAGTCCTGTATACTGTATGGAAGCATCTATTGGTCAAGCAAATAGTTAATTTGAGCCAGCTTGGTCCAAACTATTTAGGCTTCATGCAGACAGGACGTTTAAAAAAAATGTCCTAAAACATCAGTAGCTTATCAGTGAATTTTTTCCAGCTTTTTTTAGCGTTTTTGTGCTGGCGTTAATGGACGTTAATGAGCCTTTTTTTAGCGCTGGCGTCAATGGGCTTTTTTTTTAATTCTTTTTTTCAATAGAGGTAAAAATGTCCAAAAACTTTGGTGAGTGGCGTTAGTGAGCGTTTTTGGGCGTCAGAGCGTTTTTACAGCTGAAAAACGTCTCTCAGAAGCCTCTGGTCTTGGGTTATTTTTACAGCTCAAAAACGTCACTGCTAAAAAACAGTTGATACCAGCCTATGTGTGCATGAACACATAAGACAACATGATGGAGGTTTTAATGACTGTAGAAAAAAAAACATCTGCAGCGGAAAAAAGCAGCTGTAAAAAAAGTCAAAAAAAGTCCTGTGTGTATGAGGCCTTAAAAGTCAAAGTAAACATGGAGTTAGGCTTTAACCTGTAGAGATCCGCGCTATAGACGAAAGACGTCTACAGCGCGGATCTGAATCTCCGGGAGGACGTCTATAGACGTCCGCCCCTTTACACGCCCCCTGCGCGCACTCAGAAGCGGCGGCGGCGCGCGCGTGCTGCCGCCGCACGCTGCGTGGGTCTGCCCGCGGGTCGGGCGGACTCGATGTCCGCTCCTGACCCGCGATCGCCTTACAGAGCTGTAGAACGGGGAACCGCCGATGTAAACACGGCGGTTCCCCGTTCTGTGGCGCAAAAAATAAAAACCGCAGAGGTGATCAAATACCACCAAAAGAAAACTCTATTTGTGGGGAAAAAAAAGGACATCAATTTTATTCGGGTACAACGTCGCACGACTGCGCAATTGTCATTCAAAATGCGACAGCGCTGAAACCTGAAAATTGGTCTGGGCAGGAGGGGGGTTTTAAAATGCCCGGTAAGGAAGTGGTTAAAGCAACATGCAAAAAGAAATATAAGCACTATTTATTTTACAGAATCTCATTACACATTCAGCATTACCATACACAGGAGGAACGTACCATTTATGGCAAACTCCACACCTCTCACCCAATCTTCGTGTCCAGGAAGTATTTGTGTCTTCTGAAACTAGAATGAAACAGCAAACTCAAACCAGATATACAGTAGGTTTACTAGAACTAAAAACAGCACAGTGAACAGAAATCAAATATTATAGGTGTCAATTTTACAAGAATAGTGATTACATTTCCACAATATACAGATAAGTACATACAAACATATACAGAACCATATTTTTGACAGATACTGTCACTTTGCCCTTGCAGGGCAAGATGACAGTGTCTCTAAAAAGATGCGTTAACCTTCTTTATACTCATCTTATCTGCACCTTGTCGCAGCTCCTCTGTAGCCGGCAAGAACCTATGGGTATGGATGATTATGTACCTGCCCCCCTGTGACCATGGCCACATTATGTCACCCCCCACCCCAGGTTGACAACTGGTTGATTTACTAAAACTAGTGAGTGCAAAATCTGGTGCAGCTCTGCATAGCTTCCAAGTTTAAGCCCAGGTTCACACTGACAGCGGTAATGAAATCAGCTGAACTCACAATTTTATTCCCGCATGTCAGTCCCAACTTCAGTAGCAATTTCAGAGACATCTGTGCACATTGCTGCACAGATGTCTATGGAAATCGCACACCCCGAAGTCACCAAAAGTAGTACAGAAACTACTTTTGGGAATTGGTGCATCGCACGGATTCGATTGATGCAATTGCTCCCAATTTGGCATGTGATTTGACATGACAAATCGCATTTCAAATCACTCCAAATTGAACGTAGCCTTATTGTCAATGTTTAATTGAACAAGCTGACGTTAGAAGCGGATTGGCTACCATGTACAGCCGCACTATATTTTGCACCTCTCCAGTTTTAGTGATTCAACCCCACAGTCTCTTTAAATTTCTAAAGGAAATCTCCAACAGACTGTCTATAGCACCTATTATTCCAGTAGCCAACAAGAGTTAAATATGAGCAAAATGTTTGAAGACTAGCACAAATATTGAGCATCTGATGCCACAAACAGCTAATCATGACTGTAAGCAACACAAAAGCAGGTATCGGTGGAAAGAAAAAGGATTTTCCCTTCCATGTTCCACTATGCATTTCAAAGTTCACTACATTTTTCGTTTTAAAATCTCTGCCTATGCCTGCCTCTTTCTGAATAAAAAATTAGTTGCCAGGGTCAGTGCTTTTAGGGAGCGATCTGAAAAACTCATGCAAATTAAAATGTCAAAGTGAACTCCAAACTCACCACTTGCATATTTGTCAGTGACTTATATCATATTCAACCTATGAACCGCGGCCCATGGAGCCACATCTCGGCCCGGCCCCTCTCTCCCCTCATTGGCTCACTGACTTTGACAGCAGTGGGAGCCAATGGCGCCCACTACTGTGTCTCAGCCAATCAGGAGGGAGAGTCCCGTAGCAACATTGCTGGATCGATATGGGGCTCACGTAAGTACTAGGGGGCTGCTGCACACATAGAATACAATAAAATAAAAATAAAAAATCTTCTGACTTTAGAACCACTTTAAGCATAAACATAATCTAAAAGCACATCAAGACGGAAGGTAGACTGAGAATGTCAAACATACCCCACTAATTGCGGGAAAACTTGACCATTGTTTTCGGATGCAAATTTTTGGATTCTGTGTTACGGATCTGAATGCAGTGCATGCAATGGTGTTAATGTCTCTGCAGCTGCATTCAGATCTGTAAATATCATTGTAAAGGCCTGGCAATGTGAACAGTGTTAGCGTTAAATGCATCAAAAATGCACACTGATGCTATAGGCACGTTGGTTTGTTGTACGGTCAGTGTTAGTATTTTTAGAAAATGTAAACTTAGCCTAATGGAGTCAATATAGGTTGGCTGAAGGAGACTGTTGGTTAGCATCTTTATGTCCATTACTAAGCATGTTGCTGGATTCTGGTATAAGAGATGTGTGTTAACTTTTGGAATGAGGGACAAATTTTAAGGGGAGCATTTATCCTCAAGGGCACAGTGGTGGCTATTCACCTGAAGTGCAACATTACACAGAGTTTTGGAGATTTTAGACTTTCCGCGTATTGTGCACTTTTAATTTTGCATCATTTATCTATTATAGTGCACGGTTTATTTCACCATTTGAATTAAAGAGTTTAAAAATATATTTCGGAGTTTTAGTACTCACACATTTATGTATTGTGATTGCAATATTTACACTTTTGTTTCATTTTCTGGTGTTTTTATTTATTGAATTGAGAATTCACTAAGTGGGTTGAGCACAGCACTGATTCATACACATATTTACATGATTTTGATCACATTGTGCGTGCAGGTTGTTCATTTTTGGGCTGATGTGCAAAGTTATTTACTCACATCAACATAAAATATAATAACATAGCTTTTACAAGTTTTTAGAATATAATGCGCATATAAATACGCAGCGAGACATATGGTCAGGAACCAGCAAATGTGTAACAACGGGCGCACAAAAAATGTACAAAACAGGTTAAAGTAGAACTATGGTCAAAATGACGAAATCAATATGTTATGCACCTATATAATCTGTTAAACATGTCACTGTTTGTTTTGCAAAAAGCAGTAAGGATGGTGAAATCTCTTGCTCTCATGTGCACTTCCTTTAGTGAGGTGACAACTTTACTTGCTGGTTTTTGAATGGCCTGTGTTACTCATGTTGTCTCAATTTGCGTCTATTCTCTCTGCAAAAAATGTCCCGATATCACTGGGGGAGGGGCTCTTGTATCACATGGGAAGCTGAGGGATTTCATTCTACATAGAATCATGATTAGGCTCCGCCCACGATCTGCACATGAAACCACGCCCACTCCCACATATGACCTGCCTCTGTCCGCCCACTGCTCTAGCTCCTTCTGTTCTGCCAGATTACAAATTACCAGAGGAAAGGAGATAGAGAGAAGCACACAGATTAACAGACTTTTCTATGTGCAAAGTAACCTGTACTATCTTGTGCTGTGATTACAGAGCACACACCCAGCTATTGATTGGCAGATGGGTGTGTGTTATGTAAAATAGACTGAGCATGATAGAAGTCTGGATGTCTGTGGGATAGAGCAGCTATTTCACTGACAGGAAACAACATCTGACCTCTGCAGAACTCCTCCCATCTTCATCAACAGCTAAGGAGAACTAATGGAGGGGATTATAGACCCCTATTATGTTTATTACCATGTGTAACATTCAGGTATTTATATGAGGATTTACTAAAATATGTATGTTGCCTTTAGTTGTACTTTAACACGCAGGCAACAAATTAACAATTTTAAGGGTCTTTCGCTCTGGCGGATTTCCCACTGACACAAAGTCTGTCTGCTCTTAAGTCTAAAGCCGACCATAAACTGATCAAAATTCAGCCAGTTCAGCAGGAACCAGCCAAATTTTGATCCATGTATGGGCAAGGAGGTTGTACAGAAGCGATCTGCCAATCGACTTCCATACAACCGCCCCGTGGGATTTTTCCCGCTCGAGGAGCGGTGCTGGCTATAGCCTCCACACTCTTGAAATACAAGACCTCAGCGGAGAGGATTCCCCCATTCACATCGAGTGTATGGATGGGGGATATCGAGTCAGTTTTTTTTATTCATCCCACTGGTTTAAGAGGCTGCTTAACAGACTCATAGAGCAGCAGTGTTTAACCTCAGTGCTCACTCATTTTCACAGTGAAAGTTTCTTTCACTCACTGTCCACTCGTCAGACCAGGAAATCAGCCAAGATTCAAAGTGACAGACTCTCTCGATTCTGGGCTCCTCTCGTTGTCAAACTTGTTCCCCTTCCAACCCGTGTCCTGAAGTGCATTTGGCTGCTGACGGGTGCCTTGATGAAGACCATCCAGCTTACAGACTGTAGTTGCTGTGGTATGGCACAAATTATTTTTCACCCCTGGAGTCCTGCAGTCTGTTTGTCTGCAGGTGTCCTACAGACAGACTAGCAATTGGTGTGGTGCATGTGTGCTGTGCAACGATTGTGCATGTTGGTGCTGCTTCTGGTTGCTGCACAGACTCATGGAAAGAGGAGGGGCTGCAGGGTAGAAAGAGCGTTCATGTTGATCGGTAAGTGGAATTTTATGCAGGAGCCAGTGGAGGAGAATTATATCACTGGGCATATCACACTATTGGGCATGTTTGGCTGCTGCCATGCCTGGTAGTGCATGTAGTGAGCTGAAAACAAACAAAACAAATAAAATAAACAGGCCATGATCAATAACAGAAAGCTGCAACCAACCAGACAGGAGGCAGGCCACAGGGCATGGTCCAGTGGTTTGGAGACAATATCCTAAACAGTAATAACCATTGAAGTGCAGGGATGGTGGAGGGGAGAGGTTTGAGAACCATTGCAGGGTGAAAATTTACAGCCTACTGACTTTCCGCTTTATAATAGCCAAAGTTTCGTAAAGGGGTTCATGAGATCATATTTTAGTATTCAGCAACTCCATTTCAGGCAATACACACTACATAAAAGGTTAATGGTAATTACAGAAAAGGGTATTTTTTCTTTACTCCATCCAGTAATTACAAAAAGATAAGAAACCACCTTATTACCTAAGGATAAATGAGAATTGTTTTTTTGCAACGGTTATCAAGGCAGAGCTAATGTAGTTACTGCAGCAGCCATGAAAGACAGCAGCAGGCTATACATCAAAGCTGATGAAAATAATGTTCATTTTTTTTTTTTTTTACAAGTAAACCATTACCTACTTTGAAAGGAATAACTACCTGCCCATCCTGTTTTACATACAAATGAACCCGGCTGTCATCTCCTCCGCAAGCTAAAATGGGCACTGAAAAAAGAAGAAACAGTGAGAGAATTACATTAAACTAATAAGATGCAGGCAGTAAGAGGGCCACTACAATGCTACAATTACACAGGCAGTGTAGACAGAAGTTACAGAACATTGCTATGTGAAAAGTCTGTCTAAATTTACTAGCACTAAAGAGCAATCAAGGCTCTATAGCAGATGCATTGATTTACACTTAAGCCCTGCCACCACATTCAATGTGTATGTTTTATTACCGCTTTGCAAAACGCACTGGCCA
>BLSH010365506.1:390258-400399 GCA_018402905.1 Glandirana rugosa | reverse complement strand
GCATTTTAGACTTAGCAGCCCGGGGGGTGGGCACGTTCACGGGGGTGATTGATGATCACCATGCCTGTGCTAGCCATATTGAACTCTCAATGTGGCTAGCACAGGCAGCCTCCCATACTGCTCCCTCCCCTGCTTCCTCATTGGCAGGAGGAGAGGAGCCAATCTAGGAGGGATAGCAGGGTGCAAAGGATCCTGGGACATGTAGTCCCAAAGACCAGGTGGCCCCATTGTAATCCCTGAGGGGAAAACTACACACCCCAGCCCACAGGCACAGGGGAGGAATCTGACACCTACAGGCTGCCTGGGAGAAGGGGAGACCATGAGGTGAGGGAACAGACTGAATACTGGGGAAGGGTGCTGCGGTCCTGAGTTAGCATGACTGTTCCTGCCACAGCTCCAAGTTAGTGACGGACATCCCTCTAGAGAGAGAACCCTGGCTGCATCAGCACCTCGCAGGCTTTCATGTGCGGGAGGAGGGTCTGAGACAGCAAGGTGCTGCTGCCACATATACTGAAGGTGGGTGGTGCAGAAGGCCTCCTTAGCCATGGCTTCTCTGTACCTCCTCCTCTCCTGGCGTCCTGGTTGCATGCTCAAACAGGCAGGGCCATCTTTAATATTGATTGGACCCGGGGCAAACATTTTCTTGGGGCCCCCTCCATTCTGAGACATACAAAAAAATAGCAGGTAGACTCAAAATCAGTTTACTGCAGCAGATAATGCAGCAATTGCAATTGGTTGCCAGAGTTTACATCCTATCATTATCGCTCACTGACTGGTTGCTAGAAGTTACAACACATAATTTCTGCTTGCTTATTGGTTGCTAGAGGTTACTGCACATCATTACCACTCATTGATTGGTTGCAAGAGATTACAGCAGATCACTACTGTTCACTGACTCGTTTCTACAGGTTACTGCACATCATTAGCCCTCATTGACTAGTGGAATAATCCCAAATAATTGAGCAAGTAAAGTGGCACATTAATACACATACAACAGGAGAGGGACAGAGATTGCAGACATACTACATGTGAGGGCCAGAGACTGCAAACATACTACATGTGAGGGCCAGAGACTGCAAACATGCTACATGTGAGGGCCAGAGACTGCAAAACATACTACATGTGAGGGCCAGAAACTGCAGACATACTACATGTGAGGGCCAGAGACTGCAAACAGACTACATGTGAGGGCCAGAGACAGCAGACATACTACATGTGAGGGTCAGAGACTGCAGACATACTACAGGAGGCTGTCAGAGACTGCGGAAATACTGCAGAAGATGACCAGAGACTGCAGACATGAGACAGGAGATGATCAGAGACTATGGACATGCTACAGGAGACTATCAGAGACTGCTGCATGGTGTAGGTTATTACCAGAGACTGCGGCATGCTACAGGAGATTACCAGAGACTGCGGCATGCTACAGGAGATTACCAGAGATTGCAACATGGTACAGGAGATTACCAGAGACTGCGGCATGGTACAGGAGATTACCAGAGACTGTGACATGGTACAGGAGATTACCAGAGACTGCGGCATGGTACAAGAGATTACCAGAGACTGCGGCATGGTAGAGGAGATTACCAGAGACTGCGACATGGTACAGGAGAATACCAAAGACTGCGGCATGGTACAAGAGATTACCAGAGACTGCGACATGGTACAGGAGATTACCAGAGACCGTGACATGGTACATGAAATTACCAGAGACTGCGACATGGTACAGGAGATTACCAGAGACTGCAACATGGTACAAGAGATTACCAGAGACTGCTGCATGGTACAAGAGATTACCAGAGACTGCGACATGGTACAAGAGATTACCAGAGACTGAGACATGGTACAGGAGATTACCAGAGACTGCGACATGGTACAGAAGATTACCAGAGACTGTGACATGGTACAAGAGATTACCAGAGACTGCGACATGGTACATGAGATTGCCAGAGACTGCGACATGGTACATGAAATTACCAGAGACTGCGACATGGTACAGGAGATTACCAGAGACTGCAACATGGTACAAGAGATTACCAGAGACTGCTGCATGGTACAAGAGATTACCAGAGACTGTGACATGGTACAGGAGATTACCAGAGACTGTGACATGGTAAAGAAGATTACCAGAGACTGCGACATGGTACATGAGATTACCAGAGACTGCAACACGGTACAGGAGATTACCAGGGACTGCGGCATGGTACAGGAGATTACCAAAGACTGCGACATGGTACAGGAGATTACCAAAGACTGCGGCATGGTACAAGAGATTACCAGAGACTGCAACATGGTACAGGAGATTACCAGAGACCGTGACATGGTACAGGAGATTACCAGAGACTGCGACATGGTACAGGAGATTACCAAAGACTGCGGCATGGTACAAGAGATTACCAGAGACTGCGACATGGTACAGGAGATTACCAGAGACCGTGACATGGTACATGAAATTACCAGAGACTGCGACATGGTACAGGAGATTACCAGAGACTGCAACATGGTACAAGAGATTACCAGAGACTGCTGCATGGTACAAGAGATTACCAGAGACTGTGACATGGTACAGGAGATTACCAGAGACTGCGACATGGTACAGAAGATTACCAGAGACTGCGACATGGTACAGAAGATTACCAGAGACTGTGACATGGTACAAGAGATTACCAGAGACTGCGACATGGTACATGAGATTACCAGAGACTGCGACATGGTACATGAAATTACCAGAGACTGTGACATGGTACAGGAGATTACCAGAGACTGCAACATGGTACAAGAGATTACCAGAGACTGCTGCATGGTACAAGAGATTACCAGAGACTGTGACATGGTACAGGAGATTACCAGAGACTGCGACATGGTACAGAAGATTACCAGAGACTGCGACATGGTACAGAAGATTACCAGAGACTGTGACATGGTACAAGAGATTACCAGAGACTGCGACATGGTACATGAGATTACCAGAGACTGCGACATGGTACAGGAGATTACCAGAGACTGTGACATGGTACAGGAGATTACCAGAGACTGTGACATGGTACAGAAGATTACAAGAGACTGCAACATGGTACAGGAGATTACCAGAGACTGTGACATGGTACAAGAGATTACCAGTGTTAAGAACTACGAGCGCAGAGAGAGAGCACACGGAAGCAGATCACTCCAAAACCCAACGCACGGGCGTTTATTGGGGAACGTTGGATTACAGATCACAGAAGAACCAGTCCACAACAGTCATGTATGACACGGCAGGGAAACAAATATCATCCACAGGGTAGGGAAACACGCAGGGTTAACAGGCAGCTGGTAGTCCACAAGGCAGAGGATCATGCAGGGTTAACAGACAGCCGGTAGTCCACAAGGCAGAGGAATACGCAGGGTTAACAGACAGCTGGTAGTCCACAAGGCAGAGGATCCCGCAGGGCTAACAGACAGCTTGTAGTCTAGTCCAAAAGGCAGAAGATCCCGCAGGGTTAACAGACAGCTGGTAGTCCACAAGGCAGAGGATCACACAGGGGTAACTGGCAGCTGGTCATCCACAAGGCAGAGGATCCCGCAGGGTTAACAGACAGCCGGTAGTCCACAAGGCAGAGGATCACACTGGGGTAACTGGCAGCTGGTCATCCACAAGGCAGAGGATCACGTAGTGAGCTCTGCATCCAGTAGCAGGTCAGCAGACAATAGGCACACACTGCCCCCACTCTGGGCTTTTTAAATCCCCCAAAGAGACTGGAGGGGGTGGGGCGGGCGGCAACAGTGAGGTGGCCTGCATGTGAGGAATCCACATGCAGGCTCCACGGGGGGGCGACTGCTTGGTGCTGAGCTGAGGCTGCAGGATGTGGTCTCAGCAGGGGGTGGGGGGTCGGAGGAGCAGAGGCAGGGACAGGGAAGTAGGGGTAGGAGCAGGGATGGGGGAAGGTAGCCGTCAGACTGTGACAACCCCTCCCCCATTCATTTTACAAGTGCTACCAGGGGAACCTTACCGGGTTCCCCTAGAGGCACTTGTGAGCCGCATTTTTTTACTGCAGGTCCTGTTGACGGGACAGCCCGTCTGCACTTTGGTTCTCGCTGCCCCGTCGGTACTGGATCATGAAATTGTACGGCTGCAAGGCCAGGCTCCATTTTAAGAGGCGGCCATTATCCTCTGAGACCCGATTCAGCCAGGTGAGAGGGTTGTGGTCAGTGAGGATGGTGAACTCCCGACCGTACAAATAGGGTTGTAGTTTTTTCAATGCCCATACTATAGCCAGGCATTCTTTCTCAATAGTGGCATAGGCTACCTCCCTGTCCAGCAGCTTTCGGCTAAGGAAAGCCACAGGATGCTCCTCCCCCTCCTCATTTACCTGGCTGAGCACAGCCCCCAGCCCATATGTGGAGGCGTCTGTCTGGACGATAAATCTTCGCTTGTAGTTGGGTGAGGCCAGGACGGGGTCACGGGAGAGGGCTTCCTTTAGCTGGTCCAACGCGACCTGGCAGGGTGGAGTCCATTTCACCATCCGGGGCATGACTTTCTTGGTGAGGTCTGTCAGGGGTTTGGCGATCGTGCTGAAATGGGGGACAAATTTGCAATAATAGTTAGCAGTGCCTAAAAAGGCCATCACCTGTTTCTTAGTCTGCGGTGTGGGCCAACCCCTAATGGCTTCCACTTTGGCCGGTTCGGGGCGCAGTTTACCTCCCCCCACCCGGTATCCTAAGTATTGCACCTCTGCCATCCTTATCTGGCACTTGTCGGGCCGGATAGTGAGGTTGGCCCCTGCGATTAGGTCTAAGACGGTGCCCACATGCCGGAGGTGATCTTCCCAGGTTTCACTGAAGATGGCGATGTCATCAAGATAGGCACAGGCAAAGTCCTGGCAGCCCTGCAGCAACTGATCCACTGTGCTCTGAAAGGTGGCCGGGGCATTTTTCATCTCGAAGGGCATGTTGAGGAATTCAAACAGTCCAAAGGGAGTGATGAAGGCAGAGCATTCCCTCCCTTCTGACGTCAAGGGGATTTGCCAGTAACCTTTGCTTAAGTCCAGGGTGGTGACATAGCGGGCCTCCACTAGCTGGTCCAGCAAGTCATCGATACGGGGCATGGGATAGGCGTCACTAATTGTGTGGTCATTAAGACGCCTGTAGTCAATGCAAAATCGAACGCTGCCATCCTTCTTGGGGACAAGGACAACAGGGGAAGCCCATGGGCTCTGGGAGGGTTGAATAATTCCCAGCTCCAACATTTCCTTTAGTTCCTGTCTTATTGTATTCCTGAAGGCCTCTGGGACTCGATAAGGGGCTTGTTGGATGGGTCGGTTCCCTGAGGTTTCCACATGGTGAACGGTAAGTGTCGTCCTCCCGGGCCTGGAGGAGAAGATAGAGTCGCAGCGATTTACAACTGTCCTCATGGACACCTGCTGTTCTGGGCTGAGCTGAAGTCCCAGGGGGACCTGGTGTACATCAGCTGAGGGACGCACTACTTCCAGGAGGTCGAGCCCAACCACTTCTTCTTCCTCGGAGGGTAGAGGGCAGACGGCCAGGACAGGAAGGTCCCGGTCATGGTATTCCTTGAGCATATTAATGTGTACGGTTTTCTGACGCTTGCCCCGATCGTCAAGTGTGAGAACATAGTTGATCTCATTCAACTTCTTTTTTTTTTATCTCAATAGTTTTTATTGTATTTTGACAAGTTACATTATCAAGTTCAACGTTTCGTTATAATAGTAACAATATTTAGTACAATAGAATTGTTGAATACAGACATAGGTGTGTAAAGTATAGATAACAAAGCCAGTGATAGTTTAATCATATTAATTGGTAGTCTAGAGCTTAACTGAATAATAGTAGTTTCATCTCTGTTTTCCTCCAGTAGGTTTCCCCCTTTCGCCTCCAGACCACCCGGTCACCCCGGTAGGGATCATTGGAGACCGGATGGGGGCGTCCAGGGAGCAACCCACCTAGAGAGGACAGCCAGTTCGGAACAAGTTCAGTATACGTTTTTGTACCATTGTACCCAAGGACCCCATTTGAGTTTGGTGGAGGTATAGTCACCTGAGTTGTTAGCATGAATTTGTTCATACATGTAATGGATGTTGGTGGTTTCAATTACGTTAGCTATTGTGGGGGATTCTGGGGATTTCCATCTTCGGGTTATATTCAGCTTTGCAGCTAAGAGGACGTTGCGTAATACACTTTGAATATGTGGAGAGTATGATTCAATGCCTAAGGAGAGTAGTGCCAGTGGAGGTGAAGGTTGAATTCGTTGTTTAGTTACATATGAGATTAGTTGGAAGGTGTCTTCCCAGAATTGTGCTAGTTGAGGGCAGCTCCACAGAATGTGGAAGAGATCCCCCATCCTGCCACAATTCCTCCAACATTGGTTCAATCTTGTAGGGGAGAATTTGGAGATTTTGTCTGGTGTAAGGTACCATCTTTGTACTATTTTGATGGTGAGTTCCCATAATGAGGTACTCCTCATGGCTGAATACGTATGTTTGAGTGCAGAGTGCCATTGCTGATCCGAATACGTGGAGTTGAGGGTTTTTTCCCATTCTATGAGGGTGATATGTTTATGTGTAGCGCTTTTCTGTTGTAATGTATTGTAGAATAATGAAATGCCCTTTTGTTTGGGTTTTTTGTTGTTGAGGAAGGCCCATAGAGAGTGAGGAATTTTGATATGGATATTGGGAATATTCGCTAGTCTGTGTTTGACTCTGAGGTATGTGAAGGTCTCCCTAGATGGTAAAGAGTATGTAGTTTGTAATGTATCGATTTGTAGGATTTGAGTGTTTTGTTTTCTAAGATTTCTTCTAGTTTGGTGATTCCGCAATCTATCCAGGGTTGTAGGGATATTGAAGGTAGTAGGTAGTGGAGAGTTTGTATAGGTATAGGTATGGAAATTACATCAGATTGATCTTGATATTGTTGGGTCATTACTTTCCAAGTTTGTGCTGATAACGCCATAGACGGTGGGAAAGAAGTTGGTATTTTGGCTCCAAGGGCAGTGCTTATTAACCATATGGGTAAGGATTTGTCTTTTAGGTATGCTGCCTCGATTTCTCCCCACAATGAGGTAGGGGTTGTTCGGAACCATTCTTTCAGATTGGTCAGTACTGATGCGTAGTAGTAGTCATGAATGTCTACATATCCCGCTCCCCCTGAGAGTTTGTCTTTAATTAGTATTTTGTGTGCTCTTCTGGGTTTATTACCAGTCCAAATATATGATGAGATGAGGGATTGTAAGAATCTAAAGTATGTACGTGGGATAGGGATTTGGAGTGACCTAAAAAGGTACAGTAGTTGAGGTAGGTGTAGCATTTTGAAGGCCGCCAATCTGCCCATCCAGGACAGTTCGTATTTAGCCAGGTTGATAAGATTGGCGTGGAGTTGTTGTTTTAATGGAATATAGTTGGCTTGAAACAATGTTTTAAGGGATCTAGTTAATTAGATTCCTAGATAGGGTATCATTTCTTCTGCCCATTCGTATGGTAGTGTTTGCTGAAGGTATAGTCTTGAGGTAATGTCCAGGTGGAGATCTAGGATTAGGGATTTTGTTTCATTTACTTTATAGTAGGAGGCTTTACTGAAGTTTTCTAGGATATTTTGGACTTCTGGTAGGGAAGATGTCGGATTGCTTAGTATGAGTATGACATCATCTGCGAAGAGGCTAATTTTGTGCTCTCTCGCTGCTATTGTGAGGCCTGTCATTTTTGGGTTGGTTCTAATCTGTTCCGCAAGTGGTTCTATAGCTAGGTTGAATATTAAGGGCGATAAAGGGCATCCTTGCCTGGTTCCATTAGTTATATGAAACGGAACCGATAGGGCTTCAGAGGTGTAAACTTTCGCTGAAGGCGAGGAGTAAAGTGCAAGGATTGCGTCTAGTATTTTTCCTTGGAAACCAAATTTTTGTAATACTTGGGTTAGGTATGCCCAGTTCACTCTGTCAAACGCCTTCTCTGCGTCCAGGGAAAGGAGCAGAGAAGGCGTTTTAGTGGAGGTGGCATGATGTAGTAAATTAATTATCCTTCTAGTGGCATCAGCAGACTGGCGTCCTTGTGTGAAGCCTGATTGATCAGGATGTATGAGGTTCGGGAGATATTCTGCTATCCTATTGGCTATTAGCTTTGCGTAAATTTTAGAATCAATATTAAGGAGTGAGATAGGGCGGAAGTTTTTGGGGGTTGTCGTTTCTTTGCCGGGTTTTGGAATTGTAACTATGATTGCCTCCAGCATTTCAGGGGGAAATGTAGCTCTTGATGCAATGGTATTAAGTGCTGTGCATAGATGGGGGGTAAGAGTGTCTGTATATTGTTTATAATATTCTCCTGTGTATCCGTCTGGGCCTGGCGATTTGGCGTTGGGTAGGTGAGTGATTATATTTCTGATTTCAGCAGTGGTAAACGGTTCATTCAATTTTTCGAGTTGATCATGGGTCAAGGATGGGAGGTGGATTTGGCTAAGAAAGTTTTGGATCTCCGATATATTTGGTTGGTATGTGTTTGTGCCTTTGTTTAAGTTATATAGGTCCTTATAATATTGACTAAAGGCATCAGCTATTGCCTGGGGTTTCCTAAGTTGCTCCTGGGTGTGGGGATGGTGCAAGAGTGTTATTTTGGACTTTGTTCTTTTCCCTTTGAGGTAGTTTGCTAGTGTTTTCCCTGCTTTGTTCCCAGTAGTGAACAATTTTGCTCTTAATTTCCATTGTGACTTGTTGTATCCATCTAACAGGATGGATCTCAGATCAAGTCGCAAGGAAAGGATTTTTGATTGCAATTTTGTGGACAGAGAAGCTTTGTTTTCGGCTTCTAGTTCTGAGATTTCTCTCGTTATTTTTGTTATGAGAGAGGCTCTTTTCTTTTTTTGTCTAGCCCCAAGCTGAATAAACAGACCCCTCAATACCGCTTTGTGAGCGTTCCACACTGACACCGGGTCCGTCCCTTTATCCGAGTTTGTGTGGAAAAATTCTATGATATTTTCCTGAATTAGGGGATTAAATTCTTCGTTTTGAAGAATGGAGTTGCTAGCGCGCCATAGCATTGGTTTTGGTCTAAAATTTTCATTGTCACTGGGGCATGGTCGGACCAGGTGGCAGTGTGTATATCAACTGAAATGACATTCTGCAGTGTCCACTTATCTGTAAGAAACAGATCTATCCGAGAATAGGTATTATGCCTGGGCAAAAGGTACGTATAGTCCACCTCAGAGGTGTGGCAGCATCGCCATACATCGTATAAGTCGTTGCTGTTTAAAAGGTGTTCCAGCGAGGTTGATTGTCTTCTGGTGTGGTTGGAGGAATCCAGTCTGTTATTTGGGACAGAGTTGAAATCCCCACATATAATGATGTTGCCTTGGTTAAGGCTTTTGGCTTTCTTGAGAACCTTTTTGATAAAGGTGGTTTGTCTTTTATTTGGTGCGTACAGTGATACTAGAGTCATTAGGATAGAGTTTACCGTGCATGTCAAGATTAAGTATCGGCCCTCAGGGTCACAGATGGTTTGGTGTGCTTGAAATTGGACTGTATCTCTGATGGCTACCATTAGTCCTCTTTGTTTCTTGGAGAAAGATGCTTCAAATATATGGGGGAATTGATGGTGTTTGCATGGTGGGTGGAAGTCTTTGATGAAATGGGTCTCCTGTATGCATACTATATCAGTGTTGTGGTGGAGTGCTGTCTTCCATAAAGACGATCTTTTTGCAGGATGGTTCAACCCGTTTACATTTAGGGTTAGGATTAGTGTTGAGCGAACCCGGACTGTAACGTTCGGGTCCGTACCGAACTTTTGGGTGTCCGTGGCACGGACCCGGACCCGGACATTTCAAAAATCGTTCGGGTTCTCGAATATTTCTCCGACCCAGTGTACTACGTGGCCGGTTAGTGTCGGTACGGTAATCATCCGTACCGACACTACCGAAGATTCCCGTTTGGTCACTTTGCGAACAACTAACCGACGGGACGTCGAAGAGTTGTGCACCTCATTTTATCGTCTTGGGGCCTGGCTTGGGCTTGCTAAAAACTTTACAGGCCCAGGCCCAGGCACGGTGCCTGTGGGTTTTCAAGCCATGCCTGGGCTTGCAATGTCAGGCCCAAGCGAGTTGTGATTAGGATTGGGATTTACATTTGCCCAACTTGGTAGGACGTTTTTCTAGCAGAAATACCTTC
>BLSH010365506.1:377772-388646 GCA_018402905.1 Glandirana rugosa | reverse complement strand
CACATCCACCCCCCTTCCCATTTTTTAAATTTGATTTTAATTTATTTTCCCTATCCCCATTTATTTGTAGGGCACTTGCCCTAGTTTGAAGATGATTTTAGAACAGTTATATGGCTTCTACCGTTAATTAATACTTTTCAGACACAGTTTGAAGATGATCCACATTCACCTCCATTTTTGCATTTTTTAAGTTTTTATTTTTTTAAAAATATTTAAAGTTATTTCCCTGTCCCCATTTTTTTGTAGGGCACTTGCCCTACCCTTACCCCCATTTTACTTCCTTTTGCAGCCCTCTGGGGCTTTCCAGGACTTTCCTACAGCCATTTTTGTGCCTAAAAGTTCGGGTCCCCATTGATTTCAATGGGGTTCGTTGTCCGTGCGATCGTTCGGGTTCCGTCCGGACCCGGACCCGGACTTTGTCCCGAAGTTCGGACGGACCAGCAGAACCCGAACTTCCAGGTGTTCGCTCAACTCTAGTTAGGATAGATATGGGCATGGTGGTGGTGGTGATAGGGTAAGAGCTTATATTTACTCACAGTTCGTTGTGTGTTTGATGTGTTCTTAGGCAAGGATGACCTCCAGTGGGTATCGCAGGTTTGAGCTGTCGTTTGTTGGATTGTCCTTGACATTCGTTGCAATGCGATCTTTCGGTGAGGTTGTCGGGACAGGCTGTTAAGATAAAGTTGAGCAAGGCAGAGAGAAGAGAAAAACAAGTGTAACAGTGCAACAAGAACCAAGTGGCTCGTAATATAACTGCAGCGATGAGGCTTTACGGGTCGCTGCTTAGGTCAGGGGTATAGTTCAATTATGGATGTTGGGAGGATTATAACCAGACCAGAGGAGTCTAGAGTTGCCTTATGTGGAGCGGTCTTGATTTTCGTTATTTACGGAAGTCTCTGTGGGGTTTATCCCTGGGATCCATCTGCTGTGTGGCTTTAGGGGCCTGGTAGGGGTCTGGCTGTTCTGGTATTATCCCCCAGGAATGTAGTAGTTTCAGGCCATGTTCCATCGAGGTAATCCTGAATTTGGATCCGTTATGATTTACCAATATTGTTGCCGGGTAACGCCATTTGTAGGTTAATTTATGATTATTGAGGGCCTTGGTGATTGTTTTTAACTGTCTCCTCAGCTGTAATGTGTGCTGCGATAGGTCAGAGTATATCTGCAGTTTGTCATATGGGTGAGGGAGATTGCTGATCGATCGAGCTTTAGATATTATCTGTTCTTTGGTGGAGTAAAAATGGATTCTCATTAGTACATCTCTTGGTACATTGTCTGCCAAGTGAGGTGGTTTTGGAATCCTGTGTATGCGATCGATGTTTAATTCAATGAGGGGAATGCCTGGGAGGAGGATGGCGAATAGGTCAGTTGCATATTTTTGCAGGTCTGCGGGGCCTACTGACTCTGGGACCCCTCTGAGTTTTAAGTTGTTGCGACGGCTGCGGTCTTCTAAGCTAGCCAGCTTAGTTCTGATCCACGCGTTCTCATCTTTTTGTTCCTCATAACCATCTACCAAGTCATTGACAGTGTGTGTGCATTCAGCCATTTTGTCTTCCACATAATGGATCCTGTCACCCATGTTATGGATATCTGTTGTGGCTTTGTGTATGAAGGAAGTCAAGCTGGATATCAGGGATGTTTGTAGTGAGACTGGCATCTCTTTCATGGTAGTATCCATGACTGGTTGGCCTGTTGTGGGGAAGGATGCTATAGGGGACAGTGCGGTGAGGTCAGGGCCCCAAGCCTGGGGATCGGTACTCACTGTGGCAGCATGATTTGGGGAATCCAGCCTCATCCGTGCCTTGGCAGGGCTGTGAGACAGTGGGCTTGAGGTAGATGAGTGTGGAGGGGATGATGGTTAGTTTCGTTCCCGAATGTCTGTGGCATCCGCATCTGGAAGATCGGTGTATGCTGCTGGTCTCTGTGCCGTCGTCGCCATCTTGTCTTCCTCTGACAGGCGCCGGCCTGACAAAGAAGTCTGTGACCTTTTGTGGACGGCGCTCTTCTTTTCTTTTGCGCTGTGCAGCTGCCGGGTTGTGGAGGGACATTTCTGGTGACCTTTGTGGGTCTTTTTGTCGGTGGATGTTCGCTCCTGGAGTTGTTTTTCCTCTGGTCTGGCGACGAGCTCCTTGCTTATGCGGCCATTAGTTAGCGTGCGCAAGCCACGCCCCTCATTCAACTTCTTGATGATTCGAAAGGGCCCCTCCCAGGCAGACTGTAATTTGTTTTGGGGATTTGGAATAATCATGAGGACCCGTTGGTTCTCGGCAAATTCGCGGGATCGAGCCTTCCGGTCATACCACGTTTTTTGATGGGTCTGGTCCGCCTGGAGGTGTGCTGCCACGAGCATAGCAAGTTGGCCCATTCGTACCCGTAGTTCTAGGACAGAGGGAACTACCGGGACCCCGGTATCCTGGAGTTGGCCCTCCCAGTACTCTTTCAGCAGTGTCAGGGGCCCTCGAACCTTCCTCCTATACAGCAGCTCAAACAGGGAAAATCCTGTAGATTCCTGAGGGACCTCCCGGTAGGCAAAGAGGAGGCGGGGTAGATAACGCTCCCAGTCTGGTTCCTGGTCGACATAGGCACGCAGCATGGCCTTCAGTGTCCCATTGAACCGCTCACACAGCCCATTCGTTTGGGGGTGATAGGACGTGGTCCGGATAGCCCACACCCCACAAGTCTGCCATAGGGACTGAACAAGATCAGACATGAATTGGGTCCCTTGGTCTGACAGAATTTCAGCTGGAAAGCCCATCCGCGTAAGATGGTAACCAGGGCTTCAGCAACATTGGGGGTGGGGATACTGGAGAGGGCCACGGCTTCTGGATACCGGGTAGCATAATCCACCAAGGTCAGGATATACCGCTTTCCAGTTTTGTTGGGGCGGGCCAAGGGTCCCAGGATGTCGATAGCTATCCGCTGGAATGGCTCCTCCATGATAGGCAAGGGTTGCAGCGGTGCTCGCTGGCCCCCAGTCCTCCCATGGCGCTGACATACATTGCAGGTGTGACAGTAGTGGACTACCGCTTGGGACATCCCGGGCCAATAAAAGGCCTGAGCTAACCTTTTTTCAGTCCAAGGCTTCCCTTGATGCCCTGCCATCGGGGTGTCGTGGGCCAGGTGTAGCAGTTGGGCCCGGAATGGTTGGGGCACTATCAGCTGTTTGGCCAGGGTCTGCAGTCCACCCGCGGGAGCGGTCTCTATAATCCGGTATAATAACCCATTCTCCTGCACTATCCGGTCCCCGGCATCAGGGCCCGGCAGCCCTATCCGGGACCAGAAGCCCGTCAGGGTAGGATCGGTGGCTAAGTCCTTTTTAAATTGGTCCCGATCCCAGGTTACCCCACTAGTGCCCAAAGTTGGAGCCGGGTCACTCACCACAGGTGGCGGGCTTTCATCCAGGTGCTGGGGGTCCTCGTTCCCCTTGGTGGCTTCTTGGCGGGCTTGGCTTCGGGTTATGGCTCCGACGAAGTGACACTGAAGATCTCCCACATCATTCCCAAGAAGTACACCTGCAGGTAATCCTCCCATTACTCCTACATGGCAGCGTTTAGGCCCCAGCCCATAGTCCAGGTCAACCGTAGCAAGGGGAATGAAGCGTTTGGTGCCTCCGGCTAATTGGATCACTATCCCGGGGCCCGGCTGGAGGGCGTCAGGGCGCACAATTCGGAGATCCACAATCGTGAGGAACGCCCCAGAATCTCGAAACCCAACTGCCTTTTGCCCATCCACGGTGACCTCTTGTAGGTGTTTTCCTGGGAGAATTGAGGTAGGGGGCTCAACCGGTTGTAGGCCGAAGACTCCTGAATGGGTATCCCTGTCCGCAGGAGGGGAACACCAGTCTGGAGGAGGGGGTGGCAGGTCCTCAGGCACCTGGTACAGTTCAACATAATGCACTGGGGGGAGCGGGCCGGGTCCCTGAGTCTTTTTCTTGGCAGGGCAGCTGGCCTGATAGTGACCCATCTGTCCGCAGCCAAAACAGCGTCTGTCCATGGTGGTTCTTGGGGTTCTCTGTGGGGCAGCCCAGTGAGGTTGTAGCATGGTCTTGGGGAGTGGTGTTGTCTGGGGATGCATCCGGCGATGGGGCGGCATGTAGGGCCCAGAGGTGGGGCTGGGCACCCTAGGAACTCGGGGTGCCTCGGAAGGGAGCTTCCTCCACTGCTGGTTGATCAGGAGGGCCTCATCTGCTAAAGCTGCAGCCTCCTCTAGGGTGGCAGGTTTTCGCTCTCGCATCCATTGTCTGAGCTCAGGGGGGCACTTGAAAAAAAATTGTTCCTTCAGAACAGCCTGTATGATCCCCTCAGGGGAGGTGGCCTTCTCCCCTTCCAGCCATCGACAGCACGCTACGGACAGCTTATGTGCAAACATTTTAAAGGAAGTTTCTGGGGCCCTGGCGGTGGTCCGAAACTGGGCCCGATAAGCCTCTGGGGATACAGCATCATAGTCCGGTACTGCTCTTTTCAGGTCCTCATAGCTACATTTCTTGAGAGGGTCCATCATTCGATAAGCCTCAGCGCCCCCCCATCCAGCAGTCCTACCACATGGCGGGTCCAGTCTGCAGGCGGGACCCCCAGTAGTTCACATTGGTGCTCAAAGTCCTGAAAGAACCCATCCACATCCCCGTATTGTCCTAGTAGGGCTTAAAGTCCTTCCTGGAGATTCTTTGGGCCTCTCATCTCGCAGGGACGGGTACAGGGGTGATAGCTCGGTCCTTGGCGGTCTCCCATTCCTTTTGTCTTCTTTGTGCCTTCTCAATGGCTGCAAGCTTTCTTTCCGTGGTGGCATCCACCCCCAGGACGGCCATCTCTTCATCGTACCACACAACCCAAGGGCTCCTGCTGCTTGGGCTAGGGGGCTCTGGCCGGTCTTCACTGGACAGGGCCGGACCCGCATCTATGGCCGAGTCCTCCCGCTGGCTGGCTTCCTCCAGCAACTGGACCAGCTGGTCCTTATTCAGTCCTCTGTGTTTGAGACCCCAGACTCTAGCTCTTTCTTGGGGACTGCTTGCTGTCCAATGGTGATACTCTGGGGCCTCCGTGTTCATGGTGTGTAGCCCTTCATCATCCATCTCGAGCGCTCTTATCCCACCGCTGCCAAACAGTTGTTAAGAACTACGAGCGCAGAGAGAGAATACACGGAAGCAGATCACTCCAAAACCCGACGCATTGGAGAACGTTGGGTTACAGACCACAGAAGAACCAGTCCACAATAGTCATGTATGACACGGCAGGGAAACAAATATCGTCCACAGGGTAGGGAAACACGCAGGGTTAACAGGCAGCTGGTAGTCCAAAAGGCAGAGGATCACCCAGGGCTAACAGACAACGGTAGTCCACAAGGCAGAGGAATACGCAGGGTTAACAGACAGCTGGTAGTCCACAAGGCAGAGGATCCCGCAGGGTTAACAGACAGCTGGTAGTCCACAATGCAGAGGATCCCGCAGGGTTAACAGACAGCTGGTAGTCCACAAGGCAGAGGATCACACAGGGGTAACTGGCAGCTGGTCATGCATAAGGCAGAGGATCACGTAGCAAGCTCTGCATCCAGTAGCAGGTCGGCAGACAATAGGCACACACTGCCCCCACTCTGGGCTTTTTAAATTCCCCAAAGAGACTGGAGGGGGTGGGGCGGGCAGCGGCAGTGAGGCGGCCTGCATGTGAGGAATCCACATGCAGGCCCCACAGGGGGGCCGAATGCTTGGCGCTGAGCTGAGGCTGCAGGATGTGGTCTCAGCAGGGGGTGGGGGGGGGGTTGGAGGAGTAGAGGCAGGGACAGGGAAGGAGGGGTAGGAGCAGGGCTGGGGGAAGGTAGCCGGCAGACTGTGACACACACATAACAGTAATTCCTAAGGAAGGGAAGGATGAATCTCAAGTCTCAAACTTTAGACCTTTAGAACTTTTTTTTTTTTTAACTCTTTTTATTGACAAATTGAATTCAACGTTACATAAACATGAAACGCTCCACACGAGCGATAATATAAGCGTACATACATGGGTACTTCAACAGTGTTCATTGAAAAAAAAAAGGAGAGAAAACAAAAAGGGAAGGATGTTATTGTACAGGTACATTATCAAACTTCATTTATTCAATACCTCACTCCTCATAAAAGGAAGAATGTCCCAACCTTTAGAACTTTAGACTTTAGATCTCTCTCATAAATGTAGATGTAAAAATGTATGCAAAAATTCTAGTAAATGGAGTACTTTTTCTACTTCTCATCCATTTATAGTGCTCCATAGTGTAGGTGCTTTTACTTTTGTAGATTTTTGGTAGGAGAGGAAAAGTCTAGTCAGGCCTGACTGTAGGTGCAGGCCTGAATGTTTTGTTCTGGGCTGGAATGGCTCAGGGGTGGGGCTGGAGATTAAGAGAAGGTACACTCCTTGGAGATTCCTCCCCTTGAGCTGGGAAAGCTCTAGAAGGGGGATGGATGAGGGTGTCACTTCCTGATGTATGAAAAGAAGCCCTGACCAATCCACAGGCTGGGTTTTCACAGGAGGGTGCAGCGTTACAGGAGGGTGCAGGGTGACAGGAGGGTGCAGGGTGACAGGAGGGTGCAGCGTGACAGGAGGGTGCAGGGTGACAGGAGGGTGCAGGGTGACAGGAGGGTGCAGCGTGACATGAGGGTGCAGCGTGACAGGAGGGTGCAGCGTGACAGGAGGGTGCAGGGTGACATGAGGGTGCAGGGTGACAGGGGGGTGCAGGGTGACAGGAGGGTGTAGCGTGACATGAGGGTGCAGGGTGACAGGAGGGTACAGAGTGACAGGAGGGGGTAGCATGACAGGAGGGGGCAGTGTGACAGGAGGGTGCAGGGTGACAGGAGGGGGCAGCGCGACAGGAGAGAATGTGCTAGACTGAATATGGTGATAGGACAGTAGTAAAGGTAAACTGGGATGGAAAGGGTGTCATACAGATGGGTTTGTGGAATGTCCAGAACTGAGACAGGAGGCTGCAGAATGTGTGTAGTGGATTTATGGAGGGAAGAGAACACAGAAAATGAAGAGATAAAATAAGCTGGAGGATCGCTGCTGGCTTACTACATGGTTTTGCAGGGAAAACAGAGAGCTGTACACGGAGGGTGGAGGTGAGATGAGCTGGACGAAGTGAGAGAGACACACAGGGAAGGTGAAGTGACCAGAAGGAGAGCCAGCTGAGGGCAGAGTGGAGCTTAGTGAGGAAGGGGAATGATTAATAGTTGCAGCAAGTAGGAGAGATAAGGAAGAGTTTGGGCTGCTGGAATGGAGGAGTTGGAGAATAAATACATTGTGCCATGAGGCCGAGGAAGGATGACAGTCTCCCCTTTCAGTGAGGATAAATTGCTGAGGTTCTCAGTGCACCCTTATCAATAAAGATTAGGCCCTCTCTCAGGGCAGGAGGATCCTCTTCTGTCCATGCTTTGTCCGGGCCCTGACCACGTCCTCCCACATCAAAGAATGGGCTCTCTGCTCACTTCCGATGCCTGGCTCCCCTTTCCTCCTCCTCCCCGCTGCTCTGACCAGGACTCTGCAGGGTTCATCCGACCATCCTCCTGTGGGCTTGGCTCCCCACTTCTACTTGGTGACGGAGCGCTCCAATCCTATCTTCTCTCTGGGACCCGCCTCCCCGCTGCTCGCTGTGCTGTCAGTCGGGTGTGCTGGGGAACCCTCTACTCAAGTGACAGTGCAAGGCACCGCTCCCCTAAGGCATCCATGGGTGCAGTGTGTGTCAGAGCATAGTGCCCCCCCCCTTTGGGGGCCCGTGTGCAGTGAACACGCTGCACCCATGGATGAAACGCCACTGGGACCACAACTATCAGCCACTCGAGAGAGAGAGCACATGGCTACACCTTAATCAGGTAGGTTTCACACCAAGGAAGGGAGGGCCACGATAACACAACAAAAGCTTTAAACATCCATCGCTGGCTAATGTCCCAATCTAAACAGGGCTTTTTCCTCTCCCTCAATGATGAGAAGGCGTTCGACTGAGTGGCCTGGGACTTGATGGAAGCTGTGTTAGCTGCATTGAGTTTTCTTCCTAAAATGCGTGCATACATCAGAGCCCTATATACAGCTCCTATAGCAAGAGTAAGAGTTAATGGCTACCTGTCGGATGCCTTCCAGCTACACAATGGGACAAGACAGGGCTGCCCCCTCTTTCCCCTTTTCGTTCTTACCCTTGAACGCCTATTGAATACAATTAGAGCCAACTCAGACGTCAAAGGGATAAAAATTCATAACCACACCTAAAAAATAGCAGCTTTCACGAATGACCTACTCCTTTTTCTTACAGACCCTCACACTTCAATACCAACCCTACTTCTAGACCTAAACCTTTTCCAGAAAATATCGAACTTAAAAATAAACTACTCAAAAGCGAATGCCCTTAATATAACTCTAACCACATTAACAGTCAAACTCTGTCAAAGGAATTTCTCCTTCAACTGGGTGAAAGATGCTATAACATATCTTGGCATCCATATCCCCACCAAGCTCTCAGAACTCTGTAATCGTAATTATGGTAAAATCCTAGAAGAGAAGGCAAATAGCAATTGCTGACAGGCTGCATGCGAATCGCTCACTGTCTGAGTAAGGAGGCCCCGCCCTCTGAAACACTTTGTCCTGGCAACCACAGAGCATCCTTTGCTAGCTTGATTTCCTGAGCTTCCCTGTGTTGCGTGGTGTTGGAGGCAGCTTTAGCTCTGTCGTGGTCAACTGGCCCTTGGAGACAGTGAGCGGTTCGCATGCAGCCTGTCAGCAGTTGCTAGCGGAGGTAACACTTCCATCCATCCTCCGGATGATCTGGCCACCACAGCGCTCTGAATGGTTTCCATCCAGGGATCCTCACTGCAGAATTTGATGCATGTGAGCATTCTATGTTTGTAAGTGCATTGATTTTATCTACATTCTTTTAATTAAATAAACAGTATTGCACCATGAGTCTGTGCGCTCAGTTTTTCCTCATGTAATAACACTCCCTCGACATATCCCGTTTGCAGCCAAATCATACCCTCTCATAAATCCGACATGAGAAATTTTTACTAGAACCCAAAAAGAATGTCCCCAACTCCTTAGCGGGGCCCACTAACACCACTCAGAAATAACCCGGATTTTGCAGCAGGTACCTCTAATCTGGCCTCACAGAAATGTACTGGTCTCTCATTTCTTTAGGAGGGGAAAACTAATCACACTGGCAGACATTAATGTAAAGCTTGCACCATATTCCTTTCCTGTCATAAAAAATGACACAATATACCGGGCAGAATGTATATTCCTTAGCGTATGCGGCAGGTGCATGCACGCGTGTGTGGCGGCAATGGTGCCGTGCAGGCCATTTAGACTGGACAGCACCATGTAACTGGTGCTGTCCGTCCTACATTGTGTCCCCAGTGATCTGTTTCTGAGAGTTCCTGTTTCTGTGAATCCGGCTTATCTTCCGGTTATCCCTGCTTTCTGCCAGCACCGACCTCGGCTTGTCCACGACCACCCTTCTGTCTGCTCCCTGTGTACCTCACTGCCCGCCTGTTGATAAACCTGCCTGCAACTGACTACTCTCTTTGCTGGCTCTTTCTGTACCGCACTGCCTGCCTGTTTCCGACCCAGCCTGTGCCACCACTCTACCAACTCAGCACGAGGTCAGGAAGGACTCCTCCAAGCTTGCACCTGTGACCCAGCCAAACCCTTGTGCCATCCTGTACTCCCAAACCACCTTTCCCCATTACCAGGGGTTTCCGAATCAGGGTTGTAAGAGAGGTTGCTCCCTGCATAAACTCCACCACCAGGTGCGTGACATTTCCACAATGGACCTACATGCAAATCTGTCACTTCCTGACAAACCAAACACCTATGGTCCAGACCAATAGCAATACTTGAATCCCTCTGCAGCAAAAAAAAAAACAACAAAAAACAAAAACAGACCTCTCATTTCTTTATTGTATATAACCTTATTCAAAGAAATCTCTGCTTTTACCAGTAGCCCATTTCTGGCAAGGAGCCCCGAATTTGGACATACAGTTCGAAGACTCAGATTGGGAAACCATCTGTTCATACACACATAAAGGTTCCATGAATGTTGCAACCCAAGAGTGTGGTTACAAAATTCTAACTAGGTGGTACAGGCGCTTCTAAACAAATTTGCATCACATATCCCTGATACCTCTTGGAGATGTGAAAAAGAAAAAGGAACAATGCCTCATGTGTGGTGGTCGTGTGCCAAGATTCAATCCTTTTGGAAATCAGTCCATGAAACTATTATGACAATAACCTCTGACAATATCTCCTATTCTCCTGCCTAATATCTCTTACACCATACCACAATACCAAAGAAACAATATATGAAGTCACTATCAATGTTCATGGTTAATGCAGCAAGATCCTGTATTCAAGGTCATTGGCGTTTGACCGATACACCCACATTAATGGAATGGTTCTATAAACTTAACAAAATGGAAAAAATAGAGGAACTTGTCAGCATCTCTCAGGAAAAACTTTCTGAATTTACTAAAACATCATGGATTTGTTGGCAAAAATATAAAACATCCAAAGCTCACACCGACACTTGATAAATGAATCAATTATAAACCAACCTTAAACTCCATCTGGATGTAGTTAGCAAGACTAAAAAAAAGTACTCTTCACAGCTTCCATTCCAACCCCATCTCCCAATCCAGGACAGGGGTTGAGAAATAATAAATTCTTCTAATCAGTTCTGAACTTCACCTTCAGTCCAGCTACATACTATCCTATCCATCTATCCATTTCTCACTTCCCCCCTCTCACTGACCTCCCTATCATACTCCTTCTACTTCTCCCACCCACACGATTGAGAGGGAGCGGAAAGGAGGGGAGCAGAGAGGAGGGGAGTGGGGGGGAGGGGAGTGGGGTGGGGGGGGGGGCAGTGAG
>BLSH010365506.1:333809-373247 GCA_018402905.1 Glandirana rugosa | reverse complement strand
CAGCAGCCCGCCACAACAAACAGCACCACCAGCTGATAGACAACGTCTTAGCAGGAGGCAGCATTTCAGCAACATGGTGCAAGAGTATGTGGGCACACGCCTACACGTACTGCCTGATGGGTCTGCCCCATTCAACTTCTGGGTCTCCAAATTGGCCACATGGCCTGAGCTTGCCCTTTATGCCTTGGAGGTGCTGGCCTGCCCTGCAGCCAGTGTATTGTCGGAACGTGTGTTTAGCACGGCAGGGGGCGTTATCACAGACAAGCGGAGCCGTTTGTCCACATCCAATGTGGACAAGCTAACCTTTATTAAAATGAATCAGGCATGGATCCCACAAGACTTGTCTGTACCTTGTGCAGAATAAAAATTTAGACCGGACTCACACAGCCATTCATATACTTCTTTTTTGAATAGGCCTCAATACAAAAAAAAAACCATGTTGGCTACCTCCTCCTACTCCTCTACCACCGCCACTTCCACCTACACTGCCTCGGTCATGGCCTAGTCAACCTCTAGGCTCCTACTCCACATCCACCCCCCTTCCCGTTTTTTTACTTGATTTTAATTTATTTTCCCTATCCCAATTTATTTGTAGGGCACTTGCCCTAGTTTGAAGATGATTTTAGAACAGTTATATGGCTTCTACCGTTAATTAATACTTTTCAGACACAGTTTGAAGATGATCCACATTCACCTCCATTTTTGCTTTTTTTATGTTTTTATTTTTTTAAAAATATTTACAGTTATTTCCCTGTCCCCATTTTTTTGTAGGGCACTTGCCCTACCCTTACCCCCATTTTACTTCCTTTTGCAGCCCTCTAGGGCTTTCCAGGACTTTGTTACAGCCATTTTTGTGCATAAAAGTTCGGGTCCCCATTGATTTCAATGGGGTTCGTTGTCCGTGCGATCGTTCGGGTTCCGTCCGGACCCGGACCCGGACTTTGTCCCGAAGTTCGGACGGACCAGCAGAACCCGAACTTCCAGAGGTTCGCTCAACTCTAATCTTGATATGTTTTCTTATGTTTAGTATATCAGATATAAATTACTAGGTTCAAACTCCATCACCTGACAGCCGAGTTAAATCCATGCCATGATATGTAGTTGATTCGATTAATGTTGTAAATTGTGTCTAAGTCATATTCAGTTTTCTCACAATGCTTCTGTACCTTGATAAATTGCATGATCAACATGAAACAAAAAATAAATAAAATAAAAATCAATAAAAAGCCTATTTCCAAATCCGCCACTTCATTAGACACATTGACAAACACTCAGAGGTCTCCCGACCACTCTCTCCTTACGAAAAACTATGTCTACAACCAGATGCACAAAGACATCTCATATCCACCATTCACAACATGTTCTTTCTAGACATCCCCCCTAGCTCAGGATCGGCATGCTCCCAATGGGAAAGAGACCTACAAGAAGATATCTCAGATGAACAATGGGAAAAAAATTTCTCATTGACACATAAAGGCTCACTAAATGTGGCAACTCAAGAAAACAACTATAAACTGGCACTTCGTTGGTACAGAACCCCACATTTACTCCACAAATACTGTCAAACAATACCTGAGACTTGCTGGAGATGCTCGGAAGCCCCAGGCACCCTACTACACATATGGTGGAGCTGTCCACTCCTCCAACAATTCTGGACCCAAGTCCGGGACATAATTACCAAATTATCCACATACACACTGAGCTTCACCCCAGCCCAATTTCTGTTACACCACACAAGCCTTCCAAGACAAACCTACCGCAAATCCATCGCGATTCACCTAGTGAACGCAGCTAAGCTCTGCATCCCCATCCACTGGAACTCATCATCCCCCCCCCAACAATGGCAGAATGGTGTAAAAAAATAAACAGAATCGCAGAAATGGAAGAACTAATACACATCGCCAAAGAAACCCCCTCTAAATTCTCCCAGACCTGGGCCAGCTGGACTCATTTTAAGACAACCCAGGAATACTTTAACCTATTGAACCACAGCCCGCCACAAGCCAACATACCATAAAACAAACCCCAATATCCCACGCTAAATCTCCACACCTGGGAAAATTCCTTATCCCTCTGATATCCCCAAACACAATCATGCTAATCATGCCACAGAGGAAAATAGATTCACACTCCTTGACAGCGCCAACAACATCCCCCTTCCCCAGATCATCACATGTGGGTCTGACCGCTGGGCCGCCGGGGATGACCTGCGGGGCCCCTCCCTTCTTTTTCTTTCTCTATCTTTCCCTCTTCCTTCTCCCCCCCTCCTTCCCTCCCTCCCTACCTTCTCCCCTTCGCTCCCTCCTCCCTCTCCCCCTCTCCCTCCCACTTTACCCCATCCCCCCCCCCTCCCCATCCTCTCCCCTACCCCCCACCCCCCTGCCTCCATACCCTACCCTACCCCTTTTTAAGATTGTTTCCATCATGTACGAATACAAACACAACCGCCGAGAAGAATAGTGTCTGAGGGAAAGGTTCCCATAGACACTTATCTACAAACCATCCCTATCCAGAAACTACCTATTTACCCCACCTGAAGCTCTCTCTCCCACACCAACACCCTCAGGCCCCGACGAACAGCTTAACGCTTAATGACCTACAAATCTAAGGCTAAGGGCCTTACATTAGGACACTCACCATTCAATAGAAAAGGTCCACACCTTGAGTATGTAAGGAAGCCCCACATTTACGGCTACTGAAACTCACATAAAATTAATGCCCGTCCCATCTGAATATCATATCTTCAACAGGACTAAAGGAATGTAGTTTCTCAATGTGTTTATTGTTTCGGTTATCTTTCATAAAACGGTTGTAACCAACTAATAGTGTACATGCTCTATCAACCATGCACTACTGTATAACCCATGTTATGTACTCATGTTATTTTGTCATAACTAAATAAAAATCTCCTAAAGGGGAAAAAAATCAATAAAAAAAAAAAAAAAAAAAAAAAAGCGGTTTTACAAACCCTTTATGCTTCTTCTTATACAAAATGCCACTGACCTCATTTTTTTCTAATGAAAACGGGTCATTTAAAATGTTAATGATTGCTGGAAGGGACATAGGGGATTCACGTTGGGTCTCAACACTGAACACCTCTATCCAAATATGCTGGATTGGTGACAAAAAATATGTGGCAGCACTGTTCTCTAAACTGACCATCTAAAAAAAAAAAAGAAAAAAAAAAAGATAACATGATTTACGGGAAATGCTGTTCCAGCAGGAATCCCTGACCCTTAGATCCTCCCTGATGTTCTATTTGTAAGTACCATGTAAATGTAAATTTGTAACTACCATGGAAAGAGATTTTGCAATCTCTTTGTTTGCAGACCTTGGTAATCCTATTCATTGGTCATTAATTAGAAGGATTGTTAAGGTGGGACTCTAACCCTATACTATATAACCCTCCCTGATCACCCAGGCAGATCATAGCTTCTGGGGACACCATGGGGTGCAGAACTCTCTGTCTCATTCTGCTGAGTTATCTGGCTGGATCGTCCTACAGCCAAACACTGTGAGTACTATGGTTCCTTGCATTCGTTTTTATAGTTTGGTTATTTTTTTAACTTAGTTTTTCAAAATTCGTTTTTCTATTTTGGTTAGTGTTGCACTTTTGAAAAGACTTTTCATCCCAAAAGTATGACTTGCTCTATTTTCCTTCTTAAGGGCCTATTCACACCAGATCTGCTTGAATGTGTTGGCCACTGTATGCCGATGCTTACATATGGTAAAAAAAAATGTAGTGCATTTCAATAGTACCAGTAAACACCAGTGTGTTGCACTGATATGTGCTGCCTTGCACTGAAAAAAAAAAAAAAAATAGAAAAGGCCCCGCATTTTCTCAACGCATGTAAATGGGCTGCAATCTGCGTACACGCAGGAGATAAACAGTCAGCTTAAGTTACCTGTACAAATAAAGTAAAGTAAACAAAAAAAGAGTATTGCAGAGCATGTTAAAATGCTATGCAGCTCAACAAACATATTGTGGTGTGAATAGAAGTGGAATATCTAATGCAATGGCAACAGTCTTTGTAGAGAGTATAATATATATATATATATATATATATATATATATATATATATATATACATATATATTTGTATTTATTTACACATACCTGCAGCAACTTCTTTCCCAATGCTGAGTAATTCTTAGCCTCATGCACAGGACGTTTTTGACTGTTTTTCAGCAGCTGCAGACGTTTTTTTTCTACAGTCAATAAACCCTCCATCATGTTATCCTATGTGTTCATACACTCATAGGTTGTTATCAACTGTTTTTAGCAGTGATGTTTTTGAGCTGTAAAAAAACCCCAAGAGCTGAGGGTTTTTTTGAACTCTTTTCAGCTGTAAAAACTCTCAAACACTTAAAAACGTCCAAAAACGCTCAAACACTTAAAAACGTCCATCCCCAACGTTTTTGGACGTTTTAGACCAATTGAAAAAAAAAAAAACGCTGCCCCTTTAAAAATGCAAAAAAACTGCAGTAATATAATGCTGGTAAAAGCTGAAAACATCCCTGATAGGCTACTGATGTTTTTTTGGCTGTTTTTTTAAAGTCCTGTGTGCATGAAGCCTTAGTATTATTTGCCCAGATCGCCCCTCCTCCCACCCATTTTTATTGGCCAGTGAGGCAGCTCATGGCAGTGACAGGCCAGTAAAAATCTGTGGGAGACGGGAGGATCAGACCAACCTTCCCCATTACCAGCAAGCATAGCTCCCAACTGTCCCCGATTTCAGGGGACTGTCCCTGATTTGGAACAAAGCCCCTCTTTCCTCCTCATTTGTCCCTCATTTTGGTCTGATCTATATAGTTGTACATAAAATGCACTAGTTATCTTTCAAAAAATATTTCCCTGTGCTAAACCCTTCATCTAAGTTCAAAATTGCTGCACTTATAAATATAGCCAATACAAAGGAATAGTAGTGATTAAAAAAAGCACTTGTGGGTTTAACTAATCATTTTAGTTTCAGGTGCTGCACATCTCGTATCTTCACAGCATAGACAATTGCCTTCAGATGACCCCAAAAATAAAAGTCTAAGGGGGGTCTGATCGGGAGACCTTGGGGGCCATTCAACTGGCCCACGACGACCAATCCACTTTCCAGGAAACTGTTCATCTAGGAATGCTCGGACGCGACACCCATAATGTTTTTCTAGCAAGATGGTGCACCACCACATTATGGGTGTCAGGTCCGAGCATTCCTAGATGAACAGTTTCCTGGAAAGTGGATTGGTCATCGTGGGCCAGTTGAATGGCCCCCAAGGTCTCCCGATCTGGGGTCATCTGAAGGCAATTGTCTATGCTGTGAAGATACGAGATGTGCAGCACCTGAAACTACGGATACTGGAAGCCTGTGCTAGCATTTCTCCTGTGGTGTTGCTATCAGTGTGTGAAGAGTGGGAGAAGAGGGTTGCATTGACAATCCAACACAATGGGCAGCACATTGAACACATTTTATAAGTGGTCAGAAACTTGTAAATAACTAATGAAAGAATACAGTTACGTTAAAACCAAGCACACCATTGTTTTTCTTGTGAAATTCCCAATAAGTTTGATGTGTCACATGACCCTCTTCCTATTGAAAAAACAAAAGTTGGATTCAAAATGACCGACTTCAAAATGGCCACCATGGTCACCACCCATCTTGAAAAGTTTCCCCCTCACATGTACTAATGTGCCACAAACAGGAAGTTAATATCACCAACCATTCCCATTTTATTAAGGTGTATCCATATAAATGGCCCACCCTGTATATCAATCAAAACTGATGAATATATATATATATATTTTTTGAGATATTTATTATAGCAAAAAGTACAAAATATTGTTCTTTTTTCAAAATTGTCGTTCTTTGTTTGTTTATAGCGCAAAAAATAGAAATCACAGAGGTGATCAAATACCACCAAAAGAAAGCTCTATTTCTGGGAAAAAAAATATCCAAATTTTGTTTGGGTACAACATCGCACGACTGCGCAATTGTAATTCAAAATGCAACAGCGCTGAAAGCCGAAAATTGGTCTGGGCAGGAGGGGGGTTTAAGTGCCCAGTAAGCAAGTGGTTAATATGGTATGACCCTTGATGAGCTTTAAAGAAAACCTGAGTGAGACTGGGTCTGTGGGACATCCTAAGTGGAGTGTTTTCAACCTATGCTTGTTTTGACTACCTGTAATGGGAGTCAAAACCGTCTGGTGAGTGCGCTGTGCGCTTATATGTTGCGGTGGACAGGATCACTAAAGGCATTTGTGTGGAGACACCCTGGTGTTCTTTCTGGGATTTGTCACTTCCTGTCACATATTTGTGGAGATGTTGTCACCATCATGAACTGTGCTGCACTAAGTCACTTTTGATTGTTGCAGCGCCACCTAAGGCTCATTATATGAATTGCTTTGGACTATTTTTTTTCACATATTTTTGTACCTATTTGCACTATTTGCACTGTGTTAGGAATTATTGATTGCTTATTTATTTATTGGGTACACAGAGTGAGTGCGGTTAGAATTTCTGGTTACTATATATTGGTTGCATTATCAACTATACACATGCAGCTCTCTCATATTAACAATTTTTATTAATTAATTAACTATTTGATCACCTATTTATCTAATCACATCCATCTGCACAGGGAAGGGTTAAGCTATCTTTGGCCATTGTTTTCATCGCTGTTACTTCGATAAGTGGCTGCGAGTTATCCGCTAGGTCTCCTACATTTTCCCCAACAAGCAACACAGTAGGGGTGCACGTTTCACATTTGCTGGTGGGCTAGACCTCCTCATCTTTGGACAAAGGCTTGAGTAATGTCCACCCTGGTCACAGACAAAGCACTTCAAGGTTTCCACAAATGTAGGTCTGGCTCTTGTAGTTCTTGAAGCAGATAGAGTTGACATTGCATATGCAAGCTGCATTAGGGTCCTGTTCAGTTTGTGCTCTCTGTCTCTTTGCTCCATCCGATGTAGTGATTTCTTCCGCTGAGAGGGTTTGGGAGCAGGGTCATGTTGTCTCACGCAGTCATAAGGAGTGACACGATTTATGGGTTTAGATGTCATGGTGAGCGGTTTTCTGTCATCCTCTATCAACGCACATAAAAGCTGGGACCTCATTTTGCCAACTGTATTGATGCCTCTTAGATCACAGAGGTCAATCACAGTCTCATCGGATTGCTTCTTGTACCAGCATATCATTTTGTGGGTTACCATCTTCAAGTTTTCGCCCAAATAAAATATAGAAAAGAAAAACAAGAGGGGTGGGGAGCAAATATCCAAGTATGTCTTCTACAAAACAAAAATTATGCACTGAGTGAACTTCTGTAGTTCATTTGCTTCTAAAAAACTTCCAACCTTTAGTACACAGATTAAAGAATAAACCACGCACTAATGTATTAAGCAAATCCCACCGCACACCAACAGCGACTAGCTAACCAAGATGTGGTTCCGTGACTGGGGGTATATGAGGAAATCAGGAGGAACTTATACTGAGCAATAAGACTTCACTGTACTTTCACAGCCCGCGCTACCTTTGGCCACCACAAGAGGGAGACTCCACTATAATCCAGCTGGCTGACCACACACACAGGCAGATATGAATCTTACATACAATCTGGGCACTCTAAAGCCTCGCACACACGGTGCGACGGTCGTATGTTGGCTGATTTATCTTGCATACTGACATGCACTAAGCGATCGTACAACCAAGCCGAACCGAACGTAGCGAAGTGTTACGAGCATATAAAGAGGAAGTTCAGGTGAATGTGATTTGTGAATTAGGAACGTAGGTTTACACGAACGGACACTTCCGAGCATTCCTGACTTCTGCGTGTTTTGCACAGTACAACTTGTTGTACCAACTTCTCTGTACACACGGTACAACAGTAGTATGACCACTTGTTGTACAACCAAAGTTTTCTAGTTTGCTCATCCAACTTCTGTTGTACGACCGTCGTATGTTGGCTGTTCTAATCACGCATATTAACAGTGGGATGATCGTACAACAATCGGTCGTATGACCGTTTGCATATGACCGTTGCACCGTGTGTACGGGGCTTTAGAGTTGGGGAGCAGTCTAGCAATTAGTACACACTTCTAGGGTTTCTCCAGCTATTCTTTAAACTAGAACCCCGGTGTTAATCACTCTTCCCACTGTCCACACACACCGGACACACAATAAACGGTACCCTGCCATCACCCAACAGTTTGTCCGCAGACTGGTCTGCTGGGCCACCACACACACACAGATCTCTGTCTGGCAGATCTCTTAGATCACAATCTGCATGCAATCTACCAACACGCAGAGCAATTGCATACCGATTGGCACATAACTTAGACCAAGTAATTAGGCACTAAAATGCAACAATCTCTCCAGAGATATGAGCCCTAGCTTAGCACACAGAATTCACTTATTCATTTTATGATTTAGTGGGCAATACATAAAAGATATACAAAGAAAAAGGAGTTACAAAAAATACAAAAAAGACAAAAAGACATACAATTGTCAAATCGCTATGAAAATAAAAAGGGATAAAAACAGATATAACGTTTACCAAAGTTTATCTTTTGGTAAAAGCATACCGGACCATATAGGGACTCCCCAGTTTGTGGAAGAACAATGTCCATATCTCGGACTCCCCAATTTACTGAAATATGGATGTGGGCTGGACTTTAGCCCATGGCCAATCAACCCTGGGGGGGTGTTCCAGTCTCAGCCCACATGTTTTGTGTTCTGAAAGAACCAGAGTCAAAATGGCCCAGAATGGCGCTGATCCCTATGTCAAGGATAGGATTTCCAACATCAGCACATCGGTCCGATCACAACAGTGCCACAATCAGGCGCCATATAACGGTTTTGTGTGTTTCTCTAGGGTTCCACAATTTCTAAAAATACATGTACACATAACCCATCATATGTACGATCAAAAGGAATTATTTTCATCCCTCTGCCGCTAATATTTTAGCCTTTTATGAGAGATAAAATAGGTTCTTTAGATCTGTTAATTCCAATCAAAGTTTTTGTGTCCAGAGTTCAGCTTTAACTTTATTGCTATCTCAAGGTCTAACAAGCCCCCTATTCGATTGCATTGACAGGTGACAGGTTCTCTTTATGGGGATATCAATGGTATATAAGACCCCCAGTGTCTCCCTTACCCCCCCACTACAGCTGATCAAGCACAGATCATGTTTGTGAACCATAGAAACACAGGGAAATATTCAGCGCAGATGTGAATTAAAACCGGAACTTAGAGCCGCTATGCACTTCAAGGAAAATTCGTAAACATTGACATTCAGACTAAAGTACAAAAAAGTGCAGCACTAAAAAAATGGAAAATATGCATAAATGATAAGTCCATCAAACACATGCGGCATATCTATCCGTGACATATGTGCAGGTTCACCATGGAAATGTGCAGACAGTGAGGGACATCCCATCCACCACAGAGATTGACAGCCTCTCCCCTCCCTAATCCGACCCGTACGGATCACTCAGCAATATCAACCTCCATCTAATGCACAGATGACTCCAACAGCTAATTCGAGAAGCTCACTGATCAAAAACCCAAATGGATCTCTCAGCAACATAAGCCTCCACAATACACATGGATGAGACTCCAGCAGGGGTTAATACAGCTCTATTGCTGTATTAACCCCTCCTGGAAGATTTCATCCAAAGGAGGACACAGTAGCACAAGAGACACATGCTAATAAAGGAGCTTCTGGAACCATCGGTTGGAGTCTCATCCATGTGTATTGTGGAGGCTTATGTTGCTGAGAGATTCATTTGGGTTTTTGATCAGTGAGCTCCTCGAATTACCTGTTGGAGTATCAGCTATGCATTAGATGGAGGTTGATATTGCTGAGTGATCTGTACAGGTCAGATCAGGGAGATGAGAGGCTGTCACTCTGTGTTTGATGGACTTGTCATGTATGCATATTTTCCAATTTTAGCTCTGCACTTTTTTGTACTTTAGTATGTTTGTGAACCAATACCAAAATTGCAGGTGCCGCTCAAAGCTCCGACAGGTCCTCTTCTGTAACCAACCTCTGGGAATGCAGGCAAGGACGGAGCTCGTCCCAGCTCTGACTGTCAATATGGGGAAAAGGACAAGTCCTGTGAGCCACACATTACTGCAAGACCCTGTGTGTAAGTATGTAATAGCCTCAGCCTGGGCTCCAACCAGGCCATGCCCACCAACACATTTCGCTCCGCCCCGGAGCTTAATCATTGGAATAAAAATTCCATGAACAGGGGGAGAAGAAATCCATTATTGACTGCCAATTCATTAAAAAGAATGAATGTCTGGTGAATGTTTGCCTTAAATGGGAATGGTAAAAAAAGTGGTAAGCCTGGCACACAAGAATACAAAGCATTTTCCAAAGAATACTGAAGCATATAGCTTATGTATATTATGGCTCCTTTCACGCGGGCTTTCCGATCAGGTTCGCCTGTCAGTTTTTCAGATGGACCTGATCAGACCATGCAGTCTCCTCTATGGATCCATGGATGTTAGCGGAAACATGTCCGCTGACATCCGCCGCTAGCTGATATGAACCTGCCTTTAAAATCCAGATGGATGGTGGTCCTATTTTCCTTCCATCTGGTGGATCGGACTGGACAGGATCGGATGGAAATGGACAGGTTTCCACCCATAATAATGGGTAATATTCCTTTCAAAATGTAGGCCTTTGGGGATGTGGGTGTCTAATTTAAAGATCCAATACACCTCCCTCCTGCAAAGCGAGAGATGGTGTATTATGATCATGATCAATAAAAATACTAGCTTGGCCAAACATTGTATCCAATTTCATGATCATAATACACAATCTCTGGTGGTCCAGATCGTTGAAAGAATAGATTGTCCGGTCTGTGGAGATGATAATTTTTCCCTCCTTTTGCAGGAGGGAGGTGTTTTGGATCTTTAAATTAGACACCTGCCTCCCCAAAGGCCTACATTTTGAATGGGATATCAACCATTATTATGAGTAAAAGTTATTTAGTACATATTGTTCCAAATTATTAGGGGTCTTGTTAAATTTCCTCTTTAGTCGTTCATTCAGACTCATTCACACATCTTTATCTATAAGCGTGATTATTATTAAGCATTATTATGAGTAAAGGGACAAAATGCTCATTGCTCCCGGCTTCGTTACTAGCAGAGGATATGAAGGATTGGATGTTCCTCGATATCCCCCTGCTCTCACTGTTTAGCCAATTTACTGCACTCCCAGGCTCCCTGAAGGAAATGGAGAGCCCAAGAACCATTGCGGATGGGGGCCAACTGTGGAACGGGGGAAGGTGGGTGCTGTCTAGAAGCTGGAGCGCCAGCCCTTCTCACTACCATAAAGTGTTTGGCAGTTGTAGAGCTGTCCAGATAACTTTTACTGAACAACCGCTCGGTGGCTAAAAAAATTATACCTTCAGCTTTTTTTAACCTTTTGAAGTCCAGGACATTTTAAATCAGCCTAAGAATTATAAATGGTTAAACGTCGATCACTATGTTGCAAGTTGTCTGGTTTCATTTGGACTCTGGCCCTTGGATGTCAACAGACACCTGGAGGTCAATAAGCTTTGGCTATGAAAGGTCTGTAATACTGCAAATATGGCAAGGCAACATGTGTTCCTACAAAGAGGCTTTTATAAAACTGAAGGAAATGAAACCTTAATGCAGTTTTCTACTGAAATGGATACAAATGGATGGAATAGTCTAAATGTGTTCCATGGATTGTACCCAGGGCCAGGACAAAGAGTGGCCAAGAGAGACAGCTGCTCAGGGCACAGTGGTAGAGAGGGGATGCCCCCTTAGTGCACGCTCCAGATCTGCTGTCCACTGTGACAGCTGACACGAAAAACACAATGTGCATGTGCAACTACCTTCTAACTGCTAGAAAGCAAGTGCACGCTGTATGCCAACCATGCACAGCCGGAGCAAAGGGGGCACAGAAAGGGCGCAGGGCAGTACACTCATTCTATGTCATGCATTAGCAGTGGGTGGGGGGTGCAGTTCTGTATCCTTGCCCTGGGCACTGGACTAACCTCCGGGTACTTACTATACCTCCAGTTTCCCTTTCCTCCCCTTTTTCTAGAATATGCCCTATCGGAGGTGCATGGTACGAGGGTTTAGAGATTTTTCTGATATCCACTAAATTGTCCAGAAATTTCATCTTGGAATCCGTTCAGCTGAGCCACTGTCCAATCACAGATTTAGGGGGGATAATGTGACCAGACGGTATTCAGCTGAGACAAATGAGCAGAAAATAGCCAGGTCATCCATATCAGTCCTATCCATCATGTGTGGTAAGGCTGTGCAAATCTTAGGACTTAGGCCAATATTTGGTTTGTGGCTGTTTGTTCAAGTTTAACTAGTTGCAGACTTTAGGCTTGCTATACATGCCCAACAAAAAGTCATCAATGTACACAGGATGTGTGTAGCATATCCAGACCCTCTGCTCTGCCCCCCCCCCCACCCCCTCCATGTACAGAGCAATTTGTCTCTTATTAATCAAAGCAGTCTGAGAGGCTGCAACTGTCAAAAAAAAAACAGTCAATAATGTTTATCAACAAGCTGCTCATACAAAGATGCAAAGTAACATACAATACTGTATTGTTACTTTTGTATCTATTCTATTCATTCATCTGCAGAACAAAGAGATAAACTTCAATCTGCAGATGATATCAGCTAAAGCAACCTGACAAATAAAAACAAATAGTCCTAATTAACTCCTTATTCTTCTATTTCCATTCAATTATTTTCCTGCTGATTTTTTTTTTCTATTTTATTAACCATTCATATTTACACTTTTTTTTGTTTTTGTGTTTTGTTTGTTAATGTTCTTACACATTTATATATATTTACATGTATAACATTCACAAAAAGTGCAAAATTGAAAAAAAGAAAAACTGTATTTCATTTGAAAATAACTTTGCAATTTTTTTTTTACTAAAATCATAATTTCAGTGTCATTTTAAACATGGCAAATCACAGAATAAAATACATATTATTATTATTACCCCCTTAATGACCAGAGAACGTTTTACAATTTGGCACTGCATTGCTTTAACTGTTAATTGCGCGGTCATGCAGTGCTGTACCCAAACAAAATTTGCATTCTTTTTTCCCATAAATAGGGCTTTATTCTGGTGGTATTTGATCACCTCTGTGGTTTTTATTTTTTGCAAAACGAAAAAAGATCAAACATTTTGAAAACAATATTTTCTACTTTTTGTTATTAAAAAAAATACAATAAACTACATTTTAGTCATACATTTTTGCTAAAATGCATTCAGCCACATGTCTCGGGTAAAAAAAAGTCAATTAGCGTATATTTATTGGCTTGAGCAAAAGTTATAGTGTCTACAAACTAGGGTACATTTTCTGGAATTTACACAGCTTTGATTTTATGACTGCCTATCTTATTTTCTGAGGTGCTATTATGGAAGGGCAGAACAACTCCCCCCCCCCCCCATTTTAGAAAGTAGACACCCCAAGGAATTTGCTAAGAGATCTGTTGGGCCCTTTGAATATTTCAGTTTTTTGTCACAAGTGATTGAAATACCCCATGTGTGAAACTTTTTGGAAGCCTAGCCACTTACAGGACCCCATAAAACAATCATCACCTGCAGGATTTCTAAGGGCGTAAACTTTTGATTTCACGCCACACTACCTATTCGTTTTGGAGGCCATGAAATGCAGAGATAGCACAAACCCCCCCTCCAATAACCCCATTTTGGAAAGTAGACACCCCAAGCTATTTGTTGAGAGGCATGCTGAGTCCAAGAAATATTGCATATTTTGCCACAAGTTTCAGGAAAATGACAAAAAAAGTTTTTGGCTTTTTTTTGTTTTTTTCTCAAAGTTGTCACTAAATATATTGCTCAAACATGCCATGGGTATATGTGAAATTACACCCCAAAATACATTCTGCTGCTTCTCCTGAGTACGGGGATACCACATGTGTGAGACTTTTTGGGAGCCTAGCCACGTACAGGACCTCAAAACCCAATCACCGCCTTCAGGATTTCTAAGGGCGTAAAATGGTGATTTTACTCCTCACTACCTATCACAGTTTCAGAGGCCCTGAAATGCAAGGTAGCACAAAACCACCCCAAATGACCCCATTTTGGAAAGTAGACACCCCAAGGTATTTGGAGGCATGCCCTCGATCTGACGTTCATGGCGATATCACTCATGCATGGTGCAATTGCTGTTTTCATACGACACGAGACCAATGCTGGCGTTCACCTTTGCATGCGTGCACAGGAGGGACAGGGGTGCATTTTTATTTTTTAATTATTGATTTTGCTTTTTATTTTATTTTTACACTGTCCCTTTCATTGTTTTTATCATTATTATCTTTATCACAGGGAATTGAAATATCCCCTATGATAAAAATAGATAGTGATGAGTATTTTTTTTTTTAATTTGGGCTCTATTAGACTCTAGATCTCTCCTCAGCCCTTAAAGCATCTGACCACACAAGATCTGTGTGATAAGATGCTTTTCCAATGACGCTGTTTATATCCGGCAAAACCGAAGTCATGAAATGCTCGTAGCTTCCGGTTTCTTAGGCCTTAGAGATGATTGGAGCCATTCTAGTCTTCCATCAGCTCTATGGTCACCTGGCGGAACCACCGTCTGCATTCTCGCGTTCTCTGGTGGAACAGGAGGACCCGAGAGAGCCCGAGAAAACCATGGGAGATGGTGGGGGGACGTCCCCTCCCACTGCTTGTAAAAGCTAAGTGGCTAATTAGCTGCTAGGATTGCTTTTACATGAAAGCCGACTGCCGGCTGAAAAGAACAATACCAAGATGATACCTATACCTGCAGACATCATTTCGGCATAACCACTCAAAGTCCAGCAACATACTAGTACGTCACTGGTCCTTGTTGGGCATATGTTGTAATATTCTTTTTTTCATGCAGCCTGTGGGTTAAATAAAAAAAAGAATCAATCAGTGGGTATGCCCACCATTAGAAAACCGCCCTTCATCCACCCACTTCTAATGATGGGCATAGCACCGTTCTATTGGCCAGAGCATAGGGGCAATCCGCCCCAATTTCCACCCACTGCCCCTATGCTCCAGCTTATATCCTCTTTTTTAACTGTTGTGGTGAAATCATCTCCTACATCGCTGGAGTCGCTAATTTATGTATTGTGAGAGCAAGCGCTGTTGCTATCAAGAGAAATAAATTATTGCTGCAGCTGAATGGCGTACCTGAAAAGCAAATAACGATTAATAAAACACAGTAACAATAAAAAATTACAGACAAGCAGTAACATATAAAAAATTACATACCTGCAAAAAAAAACATGATGAAACACAGTAACAATAGAGAGAGAACAATAGAGAGAGAATAGAGAGAACAATAGAGAGAGAAGAACAAAAACTGACAACTGTTTTTGGCTTTTTTTTTTTTGGTTTTTATAACATTTTTTATTTTTTTGTTTTAATTTTTTTTTCTAGTACGTTTTTTTTTTAAACAATAACTGTGATGGTTCCAGGTTAGGGTCTCTCAAAATATGGTGACATCTAATACTCAACCAGTGTATGGTAGTGACGGAAACATCCACCGATACAGAGACCAGGCTGGTCAGCCCAGCAGAGTCAATAATAACAGGTGTCACTCCTGTATCCGCATCATCTGCAGACACGACATCTTCTTTGTGGTGCTCGGTTGGTAGGGGTACCAGGGGGGACATCTGGAAAATGCCTCTCATGCAGCCGGCTCACTGCATTTGGATTGGGAAGTTGGGGTGCAGCACCATCTGGAAACAGAAGGGCTGTGACAATCTTTTCCTGGAATTTAAGGAAGGATCCAGTCCGTCCTAATGCTTTGTATAGCACATAAGCGTTCACCAAGGCCAATTGGATTAGGTACCAGCATCTGGCCTTGCGGGCAATTAGGTACGGTACCAATAACTGGTCGTTGAGGTCCACCTCCTCCCATATTAAGGTTATATTCGTGGACACAGAGGGGCTTCTCCACAGCATCAGTCACCGTTTGAATTTGGACTGTCATATCTGTGTGAAAGGAGGGAAGAACGAAAACATTCTTTGTATCCCTCCGCTTTACCGCAAGCAAAATATTACATTTCAAGCAGGCTCTCTCCCCGTCTAAGTCAGGATTCTACCAGCCGTTGGGGGAAGCCCCGGTGATTAGCTCACATGGTGCCACATGCACCAATTCCTTCATTAAACAGATGACTAAAAAGTGGCATGCTTGTAATAATTGTCCACGTACAATTGGTACCCCTTTCCGAATAAGGGTGACACCAAGTCCCAAACAATCTTGCCAGCGCTCCCTATGTAGTCTGGGCAGTTGGGGGGATCCACGTGACTATCTTTTCCCTTGTAAACCATAAAACTATATGTATAGCCTGTGGCCCTGTCACAGAGCTTATACCCCGTATCTGGCACTCTTTCTGGGGAGGTACTGCTTGAAAGCAAGATAGCCAGAAAATTGAATCAGGGACTCGTCTACGCAGAAAACTTGATCGGGAATAAACAAGGCTGTGAACTGTTGGTTGAAGTGGTTTACGAGGGGACGAATTTTGTTGAGCCGATCGTATCCAGGGTCAGCCCTAGGATGACAGAGTTCATTGTCATTAAAATGCATGAACCGCAAGATCTGCTTGTATCGTGTCCTGGTCATGCAAACAGAGAACACGGGCATATGGTGAATTGGGTCAGTGGACCAATATGACCACAACTCCTATAGTTATGTCCATGAGGAGGGAAAGACCCAGAAAGGTCTTAAATTTGGAAACTGTAATAGGTTTCCAATCTCTGGCAAGTGACAAATGGGGAATAGTGGTGATTGGCCAGCATACAAATTGCTTTGGTCCACAATAGATCTATAGAGATTTTGCATGAAAAACAGCGAATAAAAATCAAGGGCCGTAAAATCAACTGTTTCCACCTGAATTCCGGGTTGGCCAGTGAATGGGGGAAGTGTGGGCGCTGAATCAATGGTGGGTTGCCAATCAGGGTTAGCATATTTAGTGTGAAGAGCACTATGGGTTCTGTGGGCCTATGTTGGTCTTTTTCATGGCTGCGGGACATTACTTGTGCTAGCCACACCAGCTTGAACTGCACTTATGGGACTTGCCATGTCACCAAGTGTTACTGCAGTGCTGGTTGTACAACCAGGATGTACTAGGTCGCTGGTGCTTGCCAGTTCACCAGAAGGATGAGCGGCGCTAGTACTGGCTATCTGCTCCATACGAGAGTCCTGTGGTTCTTGCACCTTAACAGCACAACGGGTCGAGTACGCCTGACCTTAGCAGGGACCACAACTCCGTCATCAGAGCTGTCTGTCAGGGTGCCGCTGCTGTCTACTGGTTCGTATACTGAGCCTGAATCTGACAGTGAGGCTTGCCTGTCGCTCTCATCTGTCATGCTCAGCATCACGTAGGCCTCTTCACTAGTGTACCTCTAAATTTCACTCTAAATTTATCAGTACATTAATGTGACTCACAGGCAGAAAAGCGCACCTGGTTGTCAGAGCCTGTTTTAATCGCTACCAAAATCACTGTCAGCTTTCGCATAGGGATCAGGCCTGACTCTGCAAAAACTGCAGAAATATGTGTTTTGTTTTGTAAGTGTCAGTGATCTATTAGATACTGCACTTGGGTGGGCTGGGCTGCGCTGGGCAGAGGGGCTAAATGCAGGTGCTATCTGGGCTGATATCGCTAACACTGCATTTTTTTTAGAACACTAATCTATTGGGGACGCTAATATAGATCTGATCAGATCACAGATATTGATCTCTTCAGATAATATACTATTAACTGACTTATCTAATGTGTGTGTGTGTGTGTGTGTGTGTGTGTGTGTCAGAGTACCTGTACTAATCTGACCCTGCCGGGGATTGACGCTGACTAGAGTTGATCAAACCTCTGGAAGCTTGGGTTCTGATGGTTCGGCCAAACTTCGGGACAAAGTCCGGGTTCGGGTCCGGACTTGACCCGTACTTTGACCCTGACCCCAAACCCCATTGAAATCAATGGGGGCCCGAACTTTTAGGCACAAAAATGGCTGTAACAAAGCCCTGGAAAGTCCTAGAGGTCTGCAAAAGGAAGGAAAATGGAGGTAAGGGTCGGACAAGTGCCCTACAAAGAAATGGTGATAGGGAAATAACTTAAAATAATTTTTAAGCTAAAATCACATAAAAAAATCCAAAATGGAGGTGGAGGTGGAGTTGGAGGTTGAGGAGGCAGTGAAAGTGTCGGTGGAGGAGGAGGAGGTTTTTAAACCAGCAATATAGATGCACTTTTTAATTTTGTGCAAGAAACAATAATCTGTCCCTTTAAGCAACAGTAGGAACCTCTCCCTATAGAACTAGGAGATGATGATTTTAGATTCTAAAATCATCTCCAAGTTGTACAGGGAAAGCCTCCAGCTGTTGCTTTAACCACTTCAGCCCCGGAAGGATTTCCAGCTTTAGGACCGGAGCCCTTTTTGCGATTCGGCACTGAGTCGCTTTAACGGAAAATTGCGCGGTCGTGCGACGTTGTACCCAAATGAAATTTGCGTCCTTTTTTCCCCACAAATAGAGCTTTCTTTTGGTGGTATTTGATCACCGCGGCGTCATTTCTGATTGCCGCTATAAACAAAAGAAGAGCGACAAATTTGCAAAAAAACCCAAATTTCTTACTTTTTGCTAAAATACAAATCCAAAAAAAATATATAAAAAAACATTTTTTTTCATTGGTTTTGGCTGATTTATATTCTTCCTCATATTTGTGATAAAAAAAATCGCAATCGGCGTTTATTGATTGGTTTGCGCAAAAGTGGTCGCGTTTACGGATGATGAGAATTAATTTCTGGGGTTTTTATTTTTTTTTTATTTTTTACTAGTAATGGCGGCGATCTGCGATTTTTAGCGGTACTGCGATATTTTAGCGGACATGTCGGACTATTTTGACACTTTTTTGGGACCATTGGCATTTATACAGCGATCAGTGCTATAAAAATGCACTGATTACTGTGTAAATGCCATTGGCAGTGAAGGGGTTAACCTGCAGGGGGCGCTCTAAGGGTTAACTGTGTTCCCTGGGCGTGTTCTAACTGTGTGGGGACTGCCCTAGCTGGGGAAGGGAAGTGGTCACAGCCTCCATGTACAGGAAGGCTGTGATCACAGCCCTTCCCCCCTCACAGAACGGAGGTCCGTGTTTACTTACACGGACCTCCGTTCTTTCACTCCGGGGGGGGGGGCATCGCGGGTGGCCGGCGGAGATCGACTCCGCCGCACCCGCTCCCTGGCCCTCCCCGAACACAGTGAGCGCGCGGGCGTGATCTCGCAGCCGCCGTCATATGACGGCGATTTGCGCTAAGCAGCCACTCTGTCGCCGTCAAATGCCGATCAGCGGTCGGCAAGCAGTTAAGGGAAAGATTATTGTTCTAAAATCATCTTCAAAGTGTGTGGGAAAAGCCTATTGCAGGGGCATAGAGCCATATTACTGTTCTAAAATCATCTTCAAAGTGTGTGGGAAAAGCCTGTTTCAGCCGCATGGAGCCATATTAGTGTTCTAAAATCATCTTCAGTGAATTGGGGGACAGTGGGGCATTATGCCCATAATGCCCCAGCTGTGACTTTCCAGAGACCCTGAATCAACTTTAGAAAGGTAAAAATTTTACCCACATTTCATAACTCCAGATAGGAACGTGACATCTTAATAAAAAGTATATATCTGAATGCGGAAATTCATCCCGACTAAAACAAACCCAAACGTCAATGAATTCAATTATAAGGGAACCCACTGCTAGTTTCACCTCTTCCTCAGATACAGAGGACACTGCGGTGGGGGTGCAGGGGACAGAGGACACTGCTTTGTGGGCATGGGAAACTTGGGATGTGGGCAGAGACACTATGGGAGTGATGTGAAGGGGGGACAGAGGACACTGCTATGGGGTACATAAAACACTGCAATGGGGGACCCTAACAGGGAAGCCATCTCACCTGGGGACAGGGACCTCTTCTCACCTGGGGACAGGGACCCCTTCTCACCTGGGGACAGGCACCCCATCACCCCTGGGGACAGGAACCTCTTCTCTTCAGAGGACATGGACCCCATCACCCCTGGGGACAGGGACCCATTCTCATCCAAGGACAAGGACCCCTTCACTCCTGGAGACAGGGGCCCTTCACTCCTGGGGACAGGGACCCCATCACTCCTGGGGACAGGGGCCCCTTCTCATCTGGGGACAGGGACCATTTCTCATCTGGGGACAGGGACTCCATCACCCCTGGGAACAGGGACCCCTTCTCATCCCAGGTCAGGGATCATTTCACCTGGGGACAGGCACCCCATCACCCCCTGGGGACAGGCACCCCATCACCCCCTGGGGACAGGGACCCCTTCTCATCTGGAGACAGGAACCCCATCACCCCTGGGGACAGGGACCCCTTCTCATCCAAGGACAGGGACCCCTTCACCCCTGGAGACAGGGGCCCTTCACTCCTGGGGACAGGGACCCCATCACTCCTGGGGACAGGGGCCCCTTCTCATCTGGGGACAGGGACCATTTCTCATCTGGGGACAGGGACTCCATCACCCCTGGGAACAGGGACCCCTTCTCATCCCAGGTCGGGGATCATTTCACCTGGGGACAGGCACCCCATCACCCCCTGGGGACAGGGACCCCATCACCCCCTGGGGACAAGGACCCCTTCTCATCTAGGGACAGGAATCCCATCTCCCCTTGGGACATGGACCCCATCACCCCTGGGGACAGGGACCTCTTCTCATCAGGGGACAGGGACCCCATCACCCCTGGGGACAAGGACCCCTTCTCATCTGAGGTCAGGGACCATTTCATCTGGGGACAGGGACCCCTTCACCCCTGGGGACAGGGACCCAATCACCCCTGGGGACAGGGACCCCTTCTATTCCGAGGTCAGGGACCATTTCACCTGGGGACAGGGACCCCATCGCCCCTGCGGACAGTGACCCCTTCACCCCTGGGGACAGGGACCTCTTCTCATCAGGGGACAGGGACCCCATCACCCCTGGGAACAGGGACCCCTTCTCATCCGAGGTCAGGGACCATTTCACCTGGGGACAGGGACCCCATCACCACTGGGGACAGGGACTCCATCACCCCTGGGGACAGGGACCCCTTCACCCCTGGTGACAGGGACCTCATCACACCTGAGAACAGGGACCCCTTCTCATCTGGGGACAGAGACCATTCACCTGGGGACAGGGAAGCCTTCACCCCTGGGGACAGGGACCCCATCTCATCTGGGGACAGGGACCATTTCACCTGGGGACAGGGACTCCTTCACCCCTGGGGACAGGGACCCCGTCACCCCTGGTGACAGGGACCTCATCACACCTGAGAACAGGGACCCCTTCTCATCTGGGGACAGAGACCATTTCACCTGGGGACAGGGAAGCCTTTACCCCTGGGGACAGGGAAGCCTTCACCCCTGGGGACAGGGACCCCGTCTCATCTGGGGACAGGGACAATTTCAACTGGGGACAGGGGTCCCTTCTCCCCTGGGGACAGGGGTCCCTTCTCCCCTGGGGACAGGGGTCCCTTCTCCCCTGGGGACAGGGACCCCTTCTCCCCTGGGTACATGGACCCCTTCACCCCTGGTGACAAGGACCTCGCCACACCTGAGAACAGGGACCCCTTCTCATCTGGGGACAGAGACCATTTTGCCTGGGGACAGGGAAGCCTGTACCCCTGGGGACAGGGACCATTTCACCTGGGACAGGGGCCCCTTCTCCCCTGGGGACAGAGACCCCTTCTCCCCTGGGGACATGGACTCCTTCTCCCCTGGGGACATAGACCCCATCACCCCTGGGGACAGGGACCCTATCTCCAGACCATATGGGCTGGCGTTAGCCACCCTTGGGTGCCAGGATGAGGGAGGGGGCTGTAAAATCTGAAATCCCAGCCACATGCTCCCTCAGGGTGAACTGGCTTTGTATTAGTGAAGCACCTTAAGGTAAACCTGTACTGTTATTATTACTATGTTAGGATCATTATTATCTTAATTTATTAGCAGGTGAATGAGGCCCTTCATGCATTCACATACATTGAATCTGGCCCTTAAGTGGAAAAAGGTTGCTGACCCCTGGTCTATGGATTGCAAAAAAAAAAACATTGCTGCAATACAATAATTACAATTTACCCTTAAAAAACAATATATGTATTACCTTGTTATCTTAATTAATGACAGATTTATTGCAGAATAAACAGGTCCATATCAGAACTGTAAAACAATTGCTCCATAGGGGGTGAACAGGTGTGAGAGGTGAAGTGGTTAATTATTGTTTAATTCACTTTTAACTATAAAACAATAAAACTATCCCTGCAAAATGAACTGTAAAGGTATCCTTTAGACTCATTGACAGTTTAATTGCTCTCTGTAAATTTATAAATATCTGTGTATTATTGTAATTACATTGACATATAAAATGTTCAGCGAATAAAGAAGTATAGCACCGAATTGGTTAAAGCTGAAAAAAATATTCCCTACAGCTTTAGGCACATCACTTACCTGTAATGAAGGATGTCCCATGCTGTGCAGGTAGCTATATCTTTATGGATGCCCTGTCCTCTTCCTGTCTCTGTGCTTCCAGCACTGCAATTGTTAACAGCTTCGGGTCTACAGAAAGAATGACCTGAGTTTGCCTGATGAGGTCCCCTTCCTTCCCTCTCCTCCTCCACTGAGAAAAGTTATTTCTTTGATTACACTGCTCATAACATGATTTGTGAATGGGAAATAGAGTTCTGTGACCAATCAGACTCTCCTCCATTCACAGATCATGTTACTATGACCATGTGTACAGATGATTCCCCTTACTTTCTGTTATAACTCATACCAAATAAAATTATGGAAAGTACACACCCCAAGATGATCTCATTTTTTGCCACAATTCTTTGAAAATGAAGAAGAGTGCTGGAATGGAGAGTGTTAAAACATGGAGTTTGCTAATGGTGCGCTAGATACATTAAATGTATGGGGTAGTGAAAGGGTTAAAAATGACCTCATAATCTTGGAAAACTGCTGACCTAGAACTAATTTTAAAAATGTTCAGTTGTTCTTTAGTTTGTTCTTCCACCCCAAAATGTAACCACTACACCGTTTACATTTGTGATTGCTGTGATTGGTCATCAGAACAATCACATGGTACAGAGCCACTTGGATCCACTCAGTACACTGTGTCTGTATATCCAATACCAGCTCTTAACCATTAATGGGTGCACGTACCGTACCAGTTATATAGTCCCCATTGCAGAATAAACGTTTATCAATTCTCCATGGAAAAAACATACAGGTGTACAAAAGTGGTGAGAGGAGAAATTTGGGGTTTTAAAAAAAACAAACCTATACATTTATACTACCGTATCGGTATGATGCTGCAACTGTCCCAAGTTGGCTCTAAGACCTAGAACTGAGCAAATTCATGACTGTTGATTGCTCAGTTCTCAGTCTGCTCAGAGCAAAGAGCAGTGCCTGTCGGTCATCACTCTCCAGTATGCTTCTCCAGTGCTCACTGGAGTGCCAAACAGGAGAAGGGGTGGATGCAGCTGGTTCCGGCTCTCAGTAGCGAGAGATGGAGACAGTTCTCAATCAATATCAATATTGTCGGGATCCTGTCAGAGACTGGAGCAGCATATAGCCCACTCGCAGGTGACTCTTGGTCACAGGAGAACACTCCTGTGACCCACAGGTGAAGACTGGCCAAAAAAACTTTGGCCATACTTCTCTTTTAATTCATTTGTATATTATTTATATCACTCTCTAACCACATAAAAGGTCTTCTTTATATTCTTTTTTTAAATTAGCATTGGTACATGTCACCCATAGCCCAGCTTCCCTTTGTTTAACAATAGCTTGCTTATTCACCCTGTAAGAGGCCAAGATTCTTCCGTCCACGACTGTAGTAGCAATGTTGGTTAACTGCAAAGTCCTGGTTTGCACAATTAAAAGCTCTTTGTAACTTGAACTTTGGTATATCTGACCCATCACTACCTACTGAGTTTTCTAAAAGTTGAAACGCCTATCTAAACTATAAGTTCCAGTTTGAACCATCCAATATCAGACTGGTTTCAAATGCATTTTAAATAGAGATTTAAAAGCAGATTCTCAACAAAGTTATATACAACCATTTACACACAATATTGTGCACTCTGTATTGTGTTCTGCAGCTTTGAAATTGTTCCTGGCTGTGCCTGTCCAGATAGATTTGAAGTCACCATTTCTATTGAACTTGAGATGTTCTAAAACTGTAAAATTTCCTGGCAGAGAAATTGGTACAGTGATTGTGTTGGCAGCACTTCCATTTTTTTCAAGTTTATTACTCACAATTTGGTATGGTGTTATCTGTCTCCTCTCAATAGATGCACTCTGATTACACCCAGCGTGCTACGTGTAGACTCTGAAGAAACCATTGTAGTAGATGGACACAATTCAGCATTTGAAGTGGACTTCATCATCCAAGATTTCCCGGTTAAGAAGCTAAGGCTTGCTAGTGGCAAGATCCTCATGAACGGTGGAAACCAATACTTGGGAACGGCCAAAGTAACGGTAAGGAGTTATAGAAATTCCATCATGTACCATGTGTGGAAGATTCAGCTTAATGGTGGCACATTTAAAGAACACCGGTCCAGGTGTGAAGAATGTTTCTGGGCTTTCTTTGCCCACTTTATTGAAAAGTAAACGTTCCTTGCAGCAGGATTTTGACATAGAGGTTTTAACTTCATACAGCTTTCAAAGGCAAAAACACAGCCTCCTGGTTAAAAAGCAACCCATTTTGGGCTACACAATTTTCAACCTCAAACTCAGGCTCTTATTCCAGAACACAATGGTGTTAACATGCTGCTCCTGCAGCAACTGTTACACTAAGTGTGGACATGGTCAATGCAGACACACGTTCTCTGTATGTTCATCCATATGCTGCTTCCTGGCAGTACACTAGTCTCCTTGGGAGGATGGAGCCCTAATCCATAGTTCAAATCCATAGCACAATCAGAATGTGATTGTCCACAAGACCCGGACCCAAGAAACATCTGGCTCCAAGACACAAGTTCCCATCCGGTGTCCTCTGTATGAACACAAGCACCCTGAGCCCAACAACCTGCCTGGATGAGAACCCTAGGTGTCACAAAAGTATTTTTATACTGTGAAAGGACACAGCACTGTCTCACATGTTTCTTTCAAACAATACAAATAGGACAATCAGATGTAAGATACGCACCAATTATTATCTCTAGCATACCACCCCAACCTAGTTGTTTGAGCGTGCCTTTCTTGAAGAATTTTGGAGTATAATGCAGTAGATTCTGGTGCTGAAACCTCAGAGATGGTAGGAAGGGTTGACCTTTGGCACAGAGGATCCTGGGACAGAGTGCATGCTTGCATAATATATGGCAGGTGTGAAAGTTATTGTTAAACCCAGTACACATGGGCTGAATGCCATTCGCCATTGGTTGGATCAATTATTAACCGTCCAACATTCAGCCTGTGTTTATGTCAGCCTGTCCAACAGAAGCCGGCCATTTGACCCGGCTTCTGTCGGACGTGCATGCTGGTAAACCAGCAGCTGACTGGTTCCAGATTAACGCTCTTTAGGCAATGGCTGAAAGTACTGACTGGAGTGTTCTGGTGGTGGGGCTGTTCCCCTGTCAGAATGCAACAGCTCAGCAGGGGAGATCGCCGTACTAACCTTGGATCGTTAGTACAGTGGCTCTGACTGGAGCTGACAGTTTTTTTGTTCAATCAACTGGGTTGAACAGAAAAAAGGCTACAAGTGTGTACCAGGAGAGTTGCAGGAAGGATTATTGCTAAGTGTGAGAGACTCCCTGACACCCCACCTGGGTATCTCCACCAAACTACAGCTTCCTCCACTCTGGAACCAGAATAGAGCAATATCAGTCCAAACCTCCATAATTAGCAGGTAGGATTAGTATATTAGGTTAGGGCTGTAGATAGCACATTTTCCCAAAGCATCAGACAGAACCAATGTTGGAATAAAACAGGACCTGCTTTATTTAACACACATCACAGCATTTATACATGTAGCACCCTGGTTTACAGCGGGGGTGCTGTTACATTTAGTTTTCTGGGCGGTAAATGGCCTGGCCAAATTGTTAGGGGATCTCCTGACTCTTTTCCTAACTCCGGGTTTGATGCATCTCTCTCCTCTATCATTGGGTGGCACTGTTGCTGATGGCATTGAATTGACTAGGTGTACATCAACTTGGAATATGAATAGTAGGCTGCTCCGGCCAATGGGCAGGGTTTTTTTGGGCCCCATGGCCAGCTGGGAGAGCCTATATATTTAGGGGAGTCAGGTGATTATTGTTCTGTGCCACCTGGATGGCTGTCTGGGTGGCCATGTGTTAAAGCTCCCGGCTGCTAGGCCAGAAGCCTGAGGCCTATCCAGGAGTTCTTGGTTGCTAGGCAGTCTGAGGCCTACCCAGGACCAGCAGCAGTATCGGAGGGTTGGGGCTTAATGTCAGGAGCCCAACCAAGCTGCGGGAGTTCTACCAGCTGGAAAACCCCTTTATGTTGGAGGTGAAGGCACGGTGCTCTCACGGAAGACAATTGTTTCAGTTGCTAGAGGCAGAGTGTGAACCAGGGTCAGAGATAAAGGGGAAGCTGTCGCCTACGAAGGAAAATGCTCCTGTTATCAGAGGCCAGAGCAGAAGTCTGAGAGAGTACCAGGGCAGCCTTTTTCAATTGCTGGGGGACAGTGGAAAAGTCTCAGCAGAAGTCGAACTAGGAACCCAGATAGCGGGGGTGACGCTTGCAAGAAAATTCAGCAGTTGGGCTGAAGAGCAGAGGAAGGGACCTAGCAAGTTGGCGTGGGGACACTTGGGATATATAGAAATTGGCTGTTTGAAGCTCAAGGGACCCAGTGGCAGTAGGATTCCAAGGCGTCTCGTTGGGAGACTGTGAGGGTAAATTTGTGAAGCTACAGCAGGAGGCTGACTCTAAGGATCAGCATCGGGTCATCAGGTCTGTGGAGGTCAGGGCCTGGGCTACATACACAAAATCCTTCTCCCTAGACAGGTATGGCACACATTACCATTACATATCAAGCACAGGAAAGCAATAAATCTCTATTCCCACCCCCTACCCAGCCGTTTGGACTCTGAAAGTGATCAATAAATGTGAGAGCCTATTACTCAAACCTAATTATAGCAAACAATAGCTGATGCAAGGAAATCTATAACAGAAAGTAACGTTTCTTAACCCCACATTTGCTGGAATTTACCCCCTGCATCTAACACATAGCTCCAGGATAATAGTTCTGCTATGCACAGTATGCTAAGGGGTCCCAGAAACAGCCTCTCCAGCCATAGCTGCTTGGAAAGTTTTGGGGTTACAGGAAGGGATGATGTTAGGGTTACAGGAAGGGTTAGTGTTAAAGTAATGGGCAGGGTTAGTGTGAGGATTACAGGAAGAGTCAAAATTACGGTTGGAATTTCTGGGAAGGTTAGTGTTAAATTGGGGTTAGAGGAAGGGTTATTTCAAGTAGAGAAATCTTTCTAAATGAGAGGAATTTAGAATACAAAGTTTTTCATGTGTGTATGTTGAATATATGGAATTTTGAGTTAGAATTTTGCATATGCTTTCAACATGGAGTTCAGATCTACATGCATGCTTTCAAAGAAGAACTAGAGCCTCCCAACCTTCTAGGAAGGTGCCATCTTAGCCTCTATTTGGATGTGCAGGTGCCATGGAAGTGCACCCATGACCAGATATGACACCAGCCATTTGATGTCCTAAAAGATTAGTTAACGACTGATGTAAGCACACTGGCAACTGTGATAGTTATCACCAGGGCATGCCTTGAATGTAACATACGCTGTGTATGTGCAAGTAAGCAGATTGAAAATAAAAGCACTGCAGAAAACCACTATGCTATATTTATTAAACATTTCTAACTAGAGCTTTCTTTTGGAAATGGATAAATCCGCTTTATGATCTATAATGTGAGGTTTATGATATTTAGGCTGAGATTAATGTTTTTTTTCTTATCCAGATTTCGGGTAAAGAATTAATAAAAGACCCAAATAGGAAACAATATGTATCTGTAAGTGTGAAGTCCACCAATCCGCCGTGCAGCATAGAGAAAGTTATTCTCCTGATCTTTCACAGTGGATACATCTTCATACAGACGGACAAACCCATCTACACCCCAGGGACACCAGGTACTTATCTGTATAATGTAGAAGCAAAATGAAGAAATAATACTATTTTTGATCTTAGGAAGACTTCTGTCACTCCACCTCTCTGGTCAGATGATAAAATATCAGCCACAGTATGAGTGCATTGTTTCAATTAGTTGACCAACCCATAGAAACAAATTTGAGCATTTGCGGACATTGGGCATGCTACACATGCCCAAAAGAACACAGTTGAAGTACAAATGGCATGTGTAATAGGCCTTGTCTTAATTTTTGCAGCTCCCCCTACAAGAGTTCCTGTGTAAATACAGTAACTGTATAAGATGCTGCTGTCAAAAAATTGAACCTCTGACAGTGTTCATAAACATGGTTCAAAAGTGAGATATAAAGCAACATTGTTACTTTTGTATAAATTCATTTTTTTTAATCATTTTTTTAATAATGTTAATTTCTATTTATCCCCTTAGTAACCCTTATATTTAGGGTAAACTAAGGGTTAATAGGAAGTTATATAGACCCCCACAACCATTGGGCCAAGGTTGTGGGTAAGAGACCCTTGTCCTCCTAAATATGGGGTTGAGAGCATGTGGTCTAGTTTGGATCAGGGAAGGGAGGCAACACATTTGTCCCCCCTCCAGCCATCCAGGCTGCATACTCAGATAAGTGTCTGCTATGGATTTTGAGGGGAACTTCACACTTTTTTTATATTAGCTTTATTGTGACTTGGGGGGACCCCGTGCCATTTTTTTTAAATGGGGTCCACCCTAAAATCTATAACAGACCTAAATGGCCTGGTATGAATTTTGGTGAGACCCCACACTTTTTTTCACACTACCCACTGTTTGCTTACATTCCCCTATCATTTGGGAATCCCTAGATGACAGTTAAATGTGCCAAGCGGGGATGAGTCACTGGCGGTTGGACGGAAAATACGTGAAAGTTGCGGTGAAAAAAACGCAGCTGGCTCAGGGCCAAATTTAGGTCCTTAACTTTCTTTGCTGTGGATGGGGAGTCTATTTTCAAATGAATGGGCTACCCTATGCACAACCCGTAGAAAAGAGTGTAAATGAAATAATCTGCTAATGATGAGTAGCTAGAGCAGAGGTTCCCAAACTTTTACGCCCCGTAGACCACTTGCCGTTTTTTTTTTATTTTCCGTATACCACCTGCCTAGTATTGAATTTTCCTTATTAACTTCAAACTTTTTTCACAGCTGACACAATGTTGTTCACTTTGACATTTTGTAGAGTGGACAATTGTAAAAAAAGAAAATCATGTACAATTTTTATAAATATCTTTATTGAAAAGTAGGGATGGGCCGAACACCCCCAGGTTTGGTTCCCACCAGAACTTGCGAACAGGCAAACAATTTGTGCGAACACGCCAACGCCGTTAGCTGGGAATCGAACATGAAAAATCAAAAGTGCTAATTTTAAAGGATTATATGCAAGTTATTGCCATAAAAAGTGTATGGGGACCCGGGTCCTGCCCTATGGGACATGTATCAATGAAAAAAAAGTTGATTTTAATAATGCTTAAAGTGAAACAATAAAAATGAAATATTCCTTTAAATATCATGCCTGGGGGGTTCCCTTGGTCTGCCTGTAAAAGGGCGTACCTCTGTGATGTTTAGAACATAGCCAGAGCAAAAAAATTGTCACTTATTATCGCATCTGTAATGTATTGCCGGTTCCCAACAATATACATAAAATGACTGAAAAGGCATTGCATTACCCACCCCCCCTGCCCCAGTCCATACCAGGTCCTTCAGGTGTGGTATGGATTTAAAGGGGAACCCCACTCCGAAATAAAAAAAAATTGTGTAGGGTTCCCCCACAAAGTCTGTAACAGACCCTTAAAAAAGTCTGGTATGTACTTTAAGGGGAACCCCGCCCCCCCAAAAAAAAATGGTGTAGGGGGCCCTCCAAAATCTGTACCAGGCCCTTCAGGTCTGGTATGGATTTTAAAGGGAACCCCGTGCCAAATTTAAAAAAAATGGCACGGGATCTCCAAAAATACAAACCAGACCATTATCCGAGCACACAGCCCTGGCATGACAGGAGGGGGTGGGGAAGAGTGAGCGCCCCCTCCTAACCATACCAGGCTACATGCCCTCAATATGGGGAGAATGCTTTGAGGTCGCCCCCAAAGCACCTTCTCCCCATGTTGATGGGGAGAGGGGCCTCATCCCCACAACCCTTGCCGGTGGTTGTGGAGGTCTTATCGGAATCTGGAAGCCCCCTTCAATAAAGGGGCCCCAGATTCCGACCCCCCACATGTGAATAGGTATGGGTTACATTATAACCCTATCCATTTACCAAAAAAGGAGTAAAGTGTTAAAAAAACAAGAGGCAGTTTTTGACAAATCCTTTATTGTGTAAAATAGCTCTTTTCTTCTTTCTTCCTCCATCTTCTTCTGCCCCGGTCCTTCTTCTGGTCTTCTGCTTTTTATTTAGTCCTTCTTGCTTCCTCTCTTCGTCTTCAATCTTCATCTTCTTCTTTCTTCTTCTTTCCCCGCTGCCGCAGCCGTCCTGTCCGCTCCAGAATGGGCGGTCTTCAGTTTGACATTTCTATTATAAGAAGGGGCGGGGCCACCCGATGATGTAAATGGATGACCCGCCTCCTCTGACGGCGAATGACATCAGAAGGGGGCGGGGTCACTCGTTTATGGGTGGCCCCGGCCTTACCTATAAAATAACTGTCAGACTGAAGACTACCCATTCTGGGAGGTGCCTCCGGACTGCACAGCTGCGGGGGCAGTGAAACAAGAAGGAAGAAGATGAAGACTGAAGACGAAGAAGAAGAGAGGAAGCAAGAAGACCGAAAGAAGAAGCGGAAGACCAGAAAAAGGACTGGGGCAGAAGAAGATGGAAGAAGACAGAGAAGAAGAAGAAGAGAAGAAGAAAGAAGAAGAGCTAATAAAGGACTTGTCAAAAAAGGCCTCTTGTTTTTTTTAACACTTTACTCATATTTTGGTGAATGGGTAGGGGTACCCCATACCTATTCACATGGGGGGGTCAGGATCTAGGGGCCCCCTTACTAAAGGGGGCTTCCAGATTCTGATAAGGGTTGTGGGGAAGAGGCCCTTCTCCCCATCAACATGGGGACAGGGTGCTTTGGGGGTGACCTCAAAGCATCCTCCCCATGTTGAGGGCATGTGGCATGGTATGGTTCGGTGGGGGGGTGCTCGCTCGTCCCCACCCCCTCCTGAAATACCAGGGCTACTTACTCGGATAAGGGTCTGGTCTGGATTTTGGGGGGCCCCACGCCATTTTTTTTTTAATTTGGCGCAGAGTTCCCCTTAAGATCCATACCAGACCTAAAGAGCCTGGTTTGGATTTTGGAGGGACCCGCGTCATTTTTTAAAAAATTTTGGCGTGGGGTTCCCCTTAAAATCCATACCCAACCTGAAAGGCCTGGTATGGACTTTGGGGGGACCCCTACGCAATTTTTTTATTTTGGGTGGGGTTCCCCTTAAAATACATACGAGACCTGAAGGGCCTGTTATGGGCTTTGGGGGGGAACCTACGCAATTTTTTTTTTTAATTTTTGTGCGAGCCCCGCTGTTGTAAATTATTTTAAAAATTGTGATGACAGGCCCCTTTGACTGAACGGGAGATAAGGGAAATAATTAAAAAAATGTCTAATAGGAAAGCGCCGGCACCAGACGGTCTACCAATAGAAGTATATAAGAAATACGACGAGACCCTGGTCCCGCTGCTATTGAAAGTATTAAATGCAGCGAAAGAAAAAGGGGGTCTGCCAGAGTCAATGCAGGAATCAACAATTATTGTCTTTCCCAAAAAGGACACGGATCAACAGAATTTAACATCCTACAGGCCAATCTCCCTGCTAGGCGCTGATGTAAAAATTTTGGCCGGCGTACTGGCAGCCAGATTAGGTCGAATAATTATAAAATACATACATCCAGATCAATCTGGCTTTATGCCAGGACGAACCACCCAAACTAACATCAGAAGGGCATACTTGAATATGCAAATACCAACTCTCAATGAAGGCTCTAGAGCCATATTAGCACTTGATATAAACAAGGCATTCGATACAGTGGAATGGCGATATTTATGGCGGGTGCTGGATGAGTTTGGTGTAGGCCCACAGTTCATGGGGTGGATTAAAATGCTTTATGCAAGGCCAAGAGCAAGAGTGAAAACAAACAATCAAATATCAGAAGCATTTACACTGGCACGTGGAACGAGGCAGGGGTGTCCTCTGTCGCCAATGCTGTTCGCATTGGCGATAGAACCACTGGCTATAGCCATCCGGGCTTCAGGGGATATAAGGGGATTCCAAAGAAAACACGGTGAGGATAAAGTCGCATTATACGCAGACGACCTCTTAATCTTCCTAGGCGACACACAGAACACCTTAGAAGCAGTCCTAGAGCTGACCGAAAGGTTTGGGAAAAGCTCGGGTCTTCAGATAAACTGGGGAAAGTCAAACCTAATGCTAATTGACAAGGGCAGGCCCAGAGGTAGCAAAGGGTATCAGAAGGTACAGCAGACTGATAAAATTAAATACTTAGGAGTAACCATAACTAAAAACCCAAAACAATATACCAAAGACAATTTAGAGGAATTAATAAAGAAATTTAAAGAGAAAAGTCGGGTATGGAGACGACTGCCGCTCTCTGTTGTGGGCCGATGTAATTTAATTAAAATGATATGGCTTCCCCAATTAAATTACGTAATGCAGAACACGCCGGTGTGGATAGCTAAAGGTTGGTTTCAGAAGGTGGAAACAATATTTTGAGAATTAATCTGGAAAGGAAGACAAGCCAGGATAGGATTGCGGGTGCTGCAGCGCCCAGGAGGTAAAGGTGGATTAGCTGTCCCGCATCCATGGCATTACTTTTTGGCAACACAGGCAGTACACCTGAGAGGATGCCAAGTGGTAGGAGGAGGAGACATAAACATGAAGCTAATAGAGAACCAAACTAAACACAGCTTGGGCATCGAAGTACTGGAGGCAGGACAAAACATCAGTAAGACCCCTACATATAAGCTAATTATAAGGACATGGGAAGAAATAAAGAGAACATTGGGACTCAAAGGGTACACAATATACTCTCCAATATGGGACAACAATAACATCCAGGAAACATTAAGAGTAGAACGCAATAAGGAATGGGAGAACCAGGGAGTGCTAAGATTAACCCAGTTATATAAGAAAGATAAAATTAAAACATTTCAAGAACTGAGAGAAGAATATGGCCTAACCAACAAATCGTTCTTTACGTACCTGCAATTAAGACACGCTTTAGAGAGACAGTTTTGCAATGGGACCCCAGAATGGTGTGAATTAAACAAAATAGAGAAACTTATAAAAGAAAATCAGGCAAAATGTATTATATCAGAAATATACAGTGAGCTGCGCGTGGCAGCCATGAACGAAACTGAGGAACTAAAGTGTAGAGAGAAATGGGACAGGGACGTAGGAGGAGTTACTCAGGAACAATCGATAAGAATACTAGAAATGTGCCCGGCGGTGTCTATGTCTCCATCTCAAAGGGTGTCACATTTGATGCTAATACATAGGGCATACCATACCCCTGTGCGAATGTTTAGATTTGGGCATAGACCAGACTCAAGATGCCCAAGATGTGGTGAGGAGAGTAGTAATCTAATACACATGATGTGGAGGTGCCCGAAGCTACACAGATATTGGACAGAAATCCTCGAGACAATAAATAAAGTATTTGAGACCAAGATAGGGAAGAATCCAACGACATGCATACTGGGCTATCTAGCAAAAGATCAGATGCCACTTAAAAAAACAAATTCCAATAATAAGGTGCTTATTTATTGCACGAAAGATAATTGCAAAACATTGGGTAACAACAAATCCCCCACAGTTTAAAGAATGGGTTAAGGATGTGAACAGAACGGTGAAAAACGAGGAACATATACTGAGAAAGAGAGGCAATAATAAACAGCACTATGACAGATGGAGGCCCTGGATAAAAGAAATAGCAGGGAGCAAATAAATGGGACGACAGGCTGCAATAAAACAAGTGGAAAACCAAATAAAACTAAAATTATAGGGCAGGTGAGGTGTGCTCTGACTGAAGGTGGGTGAATGAACTAGATGTAAGAATGAGTGAAAGGGGAGGGTGGCTCTCTCTACCTGATGATTTTTAAATTTTGATATTGTTTAATAAAAGATGTAAGAAAAAGACAGGTGGAGGGAGGAATGCGAGATGAATGAAGTATGGTAAGGGATAAAAATAAATGGAAATTGTATTTATTGCCACAATGATGTGAAGTAGCCAGAACTGGGATGATAAAACCAGAATGAAATCATTTATATCTGGCGAAAGACTGAAGTGGAAGAAAATAAAGAAAAAAAAAAAAATTGTGATGACATGCCCCAGTCAAACAGTTGCTGAAAAATTGGGCCTTAGGTGTTGGCGGTGCCAGAACACTGTAACCCCTTGCAGTTACTCTTGTTGTGTGTAGGAACGTCCTCGCTGTTGTAAATTAGTTAAAAAAAATTGTGATGACATGCTCCAGTGAAACAGGTGCTGAAAAATTGGGCCTTGGGTATTGGCGGTGCCAGAACACTGTAATCCCTTGCAGTTACTCTTGTTGGGTGCAGGAACAGGTCCTGCTGTTGTAAATTATTTTAAAAATTGTGATGACATGCCCCAGTCAAACAGGTGCTGAAAAATTGGGCCTTGGTTGTTGCCGGTGCCAAAACGCTGTAACCCCTTGCAGTTACTCTTGTTGGGTGCAGCAACGGGCTCTGCTGTTGTAAATTCGTTTAAAAATTGTGATGACATGCCCCAGTCAAACAGGTGCTGAAAAATTAGGCCTTGGGTGTTGGCGGTGCCAGAACATTGTAACCCCTTGTAGTTACTCTTGTTGGGTGCAGAAACGGGCCCTGCTGTTGTAAATTAGTTTAAAAATTGTTATGGCATGCCCCTGTAAACCAGGTTCTGAAAAATTGGGCCTTGGGTGTTGGTGGTACCCTAAATATAAAATAACATTCTGGATTATGGACAGGAGCAGTGGCAGTCTTAAAGGGATCCCAGATCCCTAGCAAATTTAATCAGTTGCATCAGCATCAGGGGCTTGATAGCTCCTGATTCAGGACTGATTCATTTTTATAAAAGTGAGTCTATCAACGGAGTCTGTGGACAGACTCACTCTTTGATTGGTAACAAACCCCCCAGCAGCACTGAATATCCGTTCAGAAAGCACGCTGGATGCAGGACAGGCCAGTAACTCAATTGCATATTCAGCAAGTTTCGGCCAGTGGTCTATCCTCAAGACCCAGGAACTCAGTGGATGCTCAGTTGGAAAGGTCTCCAAGTCTGCGCTTGCCCCTATATATATGATCAACATGTACAAATACATAACTGGTCCATATAGTGAACTTGGAGTGGAGTTATTTACTTTAAGGTCATCACAAAGGACAATGGGGCACTTTTTATGTCTAGAGGAAAAAAGATTTAATCTCCAAATGCGGAAAGGTTTCTTCACAGTTAGAGCTGTGAAAATGTGGAATAGACTCCCTCCAGAGGTGGTTTTGGCCAGCACAGTAGATTGCTTTAAAAAAGGCCTGGATTCTTTCCTTAACCACTTCCCGCCCGGCGTATAGACAAATGACGTCCGGGCGAGTGGTTCATTATCCTGACTGGACGTCTATTGACGTCCTCAGGATAATCCGCAATCGCGGCGATCGGTGGTGCCGTGGGTCAGTCTGACCCACTGCATTACCGACCGAGGTAAAAGGCTTCCATCCGAAGCCTTTTACCATGTGATCAGCCGTGTAAATGGGAAGAGCCGTTTATCGGCATTTCCTCTGCTCGGGTCTGCAGACCTGAGCAGCGGAGAGCCGATGGGCTGCTCTCCTGACAGGGGGGGCTGCGCTGAACATTTATCAGCGCAGCCATCCTCAGGACCACCCCCACTGGACCACCAGGGAGCCTGCCCAGGAACCCCAGGGAGCCCCCCCCCGGACATCACAAGGAGGCCGCCCAGGACCACCAGTGAAGGAACACAGAGGCCGCCCAGGACCACCAGGGAGCCCCCACTAGACCACCAGGTAAGGGCAATATAGTGCACTGTAGCGATGGTACTGTGCCCATGTATGATGCCTGCCAGTGCCATCCCTAACAGTGCTTGTTGCACCAGTGCCCACCACTGCCACCTATCAGTGCCCACCTGTGCCACCTATCAGTGCCTACCTGTGCCACCTATCAGTGCCCACCTATGCCACCTAAAAGTGCCCACCTGTGCCATCTAAAAGTGCCCACCTGTGCCACCTAAAAGTGCCACCTATCAGTGCCCATCAGTGCCACTTATCAGTGGCACCTATGAGTGTCCATCAGTGCGGCATATCAGTGCCACATATCAGTGCCCGTTAATGTGTTGCTTGTCAGTGCTGCCCATCAGTGCTGCATATGTGCCCCATCATCAGTGCCACCTCATCAGTGCCAATCTGTACTGCCTCATCAGTGCCCGTCTGTCTAGCCTCATCAGTGTCCATCAGTGTAGCCACATCAGTGTAGCCACATCAGTGCCTGTCAGTGAAGGAGAAAATGTACTTTATACAAAGTTTTGTGACAGAAACAAAGAAAACAATTTTTTTTTTTCAAAATTTTCAGTCTTTTTTTTTATACCGCAAAAAATAAAAACTGCAGGGGTGATCAAATGCCACCAAAAGAAAGCTCTATTTGTAGGAACAAAATGATAAAAATGTTGTTTGGGTATAGCGTCGCACGACCGCGCAATTCTCATTCAAATCGCAACAGCACTGAAAGCTGAAAATTGGTGTGGGCGGGAAGTGTTCTAAGTGCCTGGTATTGAAGTGGTCAATGTAAATAATATAACTGGGTGCTAACATTTTTAGGTAAAGTTGATCCAGGGTGAATCCTATTGCCTCTCAGGGGATCAGGAAGGAATTTTTTCCCCTGCCATAGCAAATTGGATCATGCTTTGCTAGGCTTTTATTTTGCCTTCCTCTGGATCAAATGTGGGTGAAGGATTGTTTAAGAGATTGTATGGTTATATATAATTTTTCTGTTTTTTTTTTGTTTGTTTGAACTAGATGGACTTGTGTCTTTTTTCAACCTGACTAACTATGTAATATTCCTGCACCATATAATGCAGATGCTGACAATGGTTGCTTGCACCTATATGGCCTGGGTGCTGAGGACTGAAACATTTTTTAAAGGCATCGGTCAGACGGCCACCTTCTCTACCACTCTGCCTCTGAATGACCGAAGCTTCAGAAACACGGTGTCCAGCACCAGGACATGTAGTCTCCTAGGGTCTGAAAAGGCGTTGCACAAACTTTTCTTCAAGGTATCGTGAAGATGTTTCATCCTCTGCTCCCTCTGCGCAGGCAGGATGAGCTCTGCAACTTTACCCTTGTAACTTGGATCAAGAAGGGTTGCCAGCCTGTAATGATTCCTCTCCTTGATACCACAAATCCTAGGGTCTTTTTGAAGGCTTTTCAGAATCAGAAAGCCCATGTAGCATAAGTTGGAGGAGGCATGAGTGTCCTCTGGGTCACTGAGGATGACAGTGTCACTGATGCATCTCTGCTCACCATCCTAGTGGCCTCCACAAATGGTGACAGGACAGTGCATGCATCCTTGATCAGAATCCACTGACGTGGTGAAAAGAAGCCAAGCTCCCCTGAGCCTGTCCTGGTGCCATGCTCACAGAGGTACTCATTGATGACCCTCTGCTGTGCGTGCAGCCGCTGCAGCATTGCCAATGTTGAGTTCCACCTGGTGGGCATGTCACAAATGAGGCAGTTGGTGGGCAGGTTGAATTACCGCTGAATGTCAGCTAGACCACTGGAATTGTATGAACACCGGAGATGACCACAGACTTTTCTGGCCTGCCTCAGGATATCTGGTAAGCCTGGTCAAGAAATGCTGCACCACCAAATTCAAGACGTGTGCCAAGCATGGAACATGTGTCAAGTGTCCCTGTCGGAGGGCAGAGAGAAGGTTGGTGCCATTGACGCATACAACCATTCCTGGCTCAAGCTGCTGTGGCATCAACCACCTCTGATCCTGCCCCCGCAGAGCTGACAGAATCTCTGCCCCAGTGTGGCTCCTGTCCCCAAGACAGACTAACTCAAGCACCGCATGGCATCTTTTAGCCTGACTGCTTGTGTAGCCCCTTGAATGCTTAGGGAGCACTGTAGGTTCAGAGGACAATTCTGCAGAAGAGGCCAAAGAGGTAGAAGAAGAGGAGAGGGTGGAGGAGGTGGATGTGGCAAAATCACCACCAGTTTTTTGAAGGCGTGGTGGCGGAACTAGCTCCAACACTGAACCCTGTCCTGCATCCTTTCCAGTTGCCAGCAGAGTTACCCAGTGTGTGTGAAGGTAATGTCCCTGACCGTGTCTGCTGGACCATGAGTCAGCGGTAATATGAACCCTGCTGCTGACCGCTCTGTCCAACGAGGCCAAAACATTGCCTTCCACATGACGGTAGAGAGCTGGAATGGCCTTACGTGAAAATATATTTCTTTTGGGAACCTACCACTGTGGGACAGCACATTCCACAAATTCACGAAAGGGGGTAGAGTCTACCAGCTGAAAAGGCAGTGGTTGGAGTGCTAGCAATTTGGCCAAGCTAGCATTAAGTCGCTGAGCATGTGGATAGCTGGGACAGTATTTTTTTTTTATGGTTCAACAACTGGGGTAGGTATATTTGCCTGCTGAATTCACCTGGTGGTGTACTGCTAGCAGATTGACTGCAATTACTTGTGGCACACATTGCTAGATCTTCATTCCTGTCAGTGCAGGTTTTGGAGAGGACTGGAGGTATAGAAGGGGTTGAGATTAGAGTTGAGCGAACTTCTAGAAGTCCGGGTTCTGCTGGTTCGGCAGAACTTCGGGACAAAGTCCGGGTTCGGGTCCGGACAGAACCTGAACTTTGTCCCGGACCCCGAATTGGTCGTCTTGGGCCTGAAGATCTTCAAGCGAGTTGAGATTAGAGTTGGGGAAGATATGGAGGTCAGGAGAGGTTTTGGACGTGACTGTCCTTACTTCTAGATCGTTACACACGGTGTTCATTAACGTCAGTTAGACGATCGTCATGTGGTGGTCCACTTAAGTCGTCCGTTTATATGGATGGGGTCAACAACTTGGTATTTTTTTTTTATGACAGGGTCGATAGGTGTACGAGTCGCTGAATTACGATCGAACCGGTTTAACGATCGTGAGGTTGGTGACGGAAAAGTCGACCATCTGAGATGGGGGAAAGCACTTAAACACCTTACACGACAGGGTGTCACCATCCAAGGGTTTT
>BLSH010365506.1:299032-332003 GCA_018402905.1 Glandirana rugosa | reverse complement strand
GAGATGTGCAATGTTTGACAGTTTCATTTAAAGTGATACACACATTTTAAAAAGAAGTGTGAATAAAAGATGTTGAATGATTGACGGTTTGATTTAAAGTGACACACACACTTGAAATAATTGTGCAGAAGAGATGTGCAATGTTTGACAGTTTCATTTAAAGTGATACACACATTTTAAAAAGAAGTGTGAATAAAAGATGTTGAATGATTGACGGTTTGATTTAAAGTGACACACACACTTGAAATAATTGTGCAGAAGAGATGTGCAATGTTTGACGGTTTCATTTAAAGTGATACACACATTTTAAAAAGAAGTGTGAATAAAAGATGTTTAATGATTGACGGTTTGATTTAAAGTGATACACACATTTTGCAGAACAGTGATATGGGTACTCCGGGCTTATTTATACTTTTTGGACACAGTTTGAAGATGATTTTAGAACAGTTCTATGGCCTCTAATGTTAATTAATACTTTTCAGACCCATTTTGAAGATGATCTCCATTTTTGCATTTTTATGTTTTTATTTTTTTTTTAAATATTTAAAGTTATTTCCCTGTCCCCATTTCTTTGTAGGGCACTTGTCCCACCCTTACCCCCATTTCCTTCCTTTTGCAGACCTCTAGGACCTTCCTGGGCTTTTTTACAGCATTTTTAAGATTTCTCATTTAAATTACCAGAACACCGGACCCGAACCCGGACTTTTTTTGAAAAGTCCGGGTCCGGGTCCCGGACACCCCAAAGTTCGGTACGGACCCGAACTTTACAGTCCGGGTTCGCTCAACTCTAGTTGAGATCCCAGATGAGGAGCAAGGTGAAGTCCGCCTTGTTTTCTGGTGTGGGTTTTTCAGGTGCTGTTGCCAACGGACTGCATGGCTGGTCGGCATATGTCTGGAGTTCTGGCCGCACTTGACCCGCTTCAGACATAGATTGCAAATGGCAGCGGTGGGATCTACTGCACAAGTGTTAAAAAATTCCCACACCAAAGAACTTATGAAAGTCTGCGGGGAGCCAGCAGCACCCTGCACCTGTGGAGCGCTGTGGTGTGATGCAATTGGGTGGCTGCCCTTAAGCTGACCCCTGGAAGACATCCTGCCTCTTTGGAATTGTGCCTTCTGCTCCTCCTCACTTTCCTCCTCTCTTCTCTCAGGCACCTAAGTATAGTCTGTGTCCTCATCATCCCCTCCCTCCTCGTCACTGGAGCACACTTGGCAGTATGCTGCAGTTGGGGGGACAGCCATGCTAGTTTCTTGTGCTTCTGAGGCACCCCCTGTCTCCAGGCTCACTCTACTCCCTTCCTCAACCTGTGAACCAACATCAGAGCCTTCAAATTGCTGCGCATCCTCCATCAGCATGTAACCGACACTATGGTCGAATAATTCTGGTGACTCCTCCATGCATGGCGGTGGGGCTACAGAAGGAGTAACTGTGGACAAGGATCCAGTGGAATAGGCCCCTTTGCCAGCTGCGTTGGAAGGCAAATTTGTATGAGCCTGGGTGACAGAGGATGAGGAGGATGAGGAGGATGAGGACGGCTTAGTTATCCACTCCACCAACTCTTCTGCATGTTGTGGCAGAATAGCATGGCCAACAGCAGAAAAAAAGGACAAGTGTGACCAGCCTGCAGAGGATGCACCATGTCCACCACCATCACTTTTCACTGAAGACACAGAGGCTGCTTGCCCTCTTTTAGTGGCCTGGGAGCATCTGCCTCTCCGTTGTAGCCTTCCTGACATGATGGGGATTTCTTTTAACACTGCACTACAGTGTATTATATACCGTACACCCCCAAATGCACTGTTATGTAGTGTACACTCAATACACTGTGTGTATATATATATATACTAGACTGTATATATTTTAAGACACCACGGCAAGTGTACTATATAATGTACGTACATCCCCGAATGCACTGATATATAGTGTACACTTAATACACTGTGTGTGTGTGTGTGTGTGTGTGTGTGTGTGTGTGTGTGTGTGTGTGTATATATATATATTATACTAGACTGTATACAGTATATTTTAAGACACCACGTCAAGTAGTGTACTATATACCGTACACCCCTGAATGCACTGATATATAGTGTGCACTCAATACACTGTGTGTATATATACTAGCCTGTATATATTTTAATACACCACGTCAAGTGTACTATATACCGTACGTACACCCCCAAATGCACTGATATATAGTGTACACTCTATATTCTGTATGTGTGTGTGTGTGTATATATATATATATATATATATATGACTGTATATATTTTAAGACACCACGTCAAGTGTACTATATACTGTACGTACACCCACAAATGCACTGATATATAGTGAACACTTAATATGCTGTGTGTTTGTGTGTGTGTGTGTGTGTGTTTGTGTATGTGTATATATATATAGTAGACTGTATATATTTTAAGACACCACGTCAAGTGTACTATATACCGTATGTACACCCACGAATGCACTGATATATAGTGAACACTCTATATGCTGTGTGTGTGTTTGTGTGTGTGTGTGTGTGTGTATGTGTGTATATATATATATATATATATATATATATATATATTAGACTGTATATAATTTAAGACACCGCGTTGAGTGTACTATATACCGTATGTACACCCCCGAATGCACAATAATGCATTGATATATAGTGTACACTCAATATGCTGTGTGTGTATATATATATATATATATATATATATATATATATATATATATATTCTTTCACTGCCTGAATAGACGCTATACACTGAATTGGCTGTATATAGTATACACTAAAGGCATTGCAATATATATATATATATATATATACACTAGGAAGGTGTATATATATATTCTTGCACTACCTGCACTAACTGACTGTATATAGATTGCCCTATCTATCTAATATATATTTCACTCTACACTAAACTGCCTGTACTTACTGACTGTATACAGCACGCCCTATCTATCTAGTATAGATTTCACTCTACACTAACTGACTGTATATAGATCGCCCTATCTATCTATCTAATATGTGTTTGTTTCACAGTAATCACTAATCTGCCATTACACTAGCTACACTGAACTGCCTGCACGCCGCTAGCTAAGCTCACTGCCTCTCTCTCTATCCACCGTTTAACACACTACATAGAGCCGCTGTACGAGCGGCTTATATAGTGTGGGGCATGGATTGAGGCTGCTGAACAGTGATTGGCTAAAGGCAGGATCATATCTCTCACCGCAGAAAGCTCTGTGATTGGCCAAAGCATGCGGGTCTTGTGCATGCCTTGGCCAATCAGCGGGCGGCATTTCCCCCGCCATTGGAATGCATTATGGGGCGCACAAAGTTCCCTCGTGCGCCCCATAATGTTCTACGTTTGCCGAACAGATGAACGGACGTTGTTCGAGTCAAATAATGGGTGGAGATCCTGCGCTTAGGATAATTAAGATATGTTTAAGGCTGCTGCCTCCCCAAAAAACTCCACTAATTAGAGTAAGGTAACAAGGGGAATGGCGCTGCCTACCAATACAAACGCTATTTGTTATCTTGCTGGTGCAACATCCGGCATAGGGTTATACAGTGCAACCCCCAGACCTTATTATGTGAAATAAATAAAATAAATAAAACTAACTTGGTAATCTAAAATACATGTGCTCTTATAAGTAACTGGATTATTGATATTATTCCATATAAGTCCATAAACTCGTGTGTGAAAAGTGTTTAGTGAATCATAAATGATAAATTCATATCAATTCATAGGTAATGATAGTATTGTATGATAATACAAAATAATAATAGAAAATCCTTATCAAGTTCATGCAAAATACATAAAAAGTGCTCTTGTGCAAAACAGTGATTTCTTTTTTCTTATTTCTTGGTGTGATATCCACTGTACTGATATTATACAGTTCTTAAATAGGGATGAATTTTGTGTTTGGGTCGGCTGTTCATTTGTTCGGGGAAACCCAAATATTATGGGGCGTTTGCGGCAAATTTGCACACCCCATAATGTTTTAAAATGGTGGCGGAATGCCGCCCGCTGATTGCCCAAAGCATGCGAATCACCTGCATGCTTTGGCCAATGAGGGGGCGGCCTGCTGTGAGAGCTTTGATTGGCTAAAGGCAGGATGCCTTTAGCCAATCACTGCACAGCAGCCTCAATCTACGCCCCACACTATATAAAGCCACTTGTACAGCAGCTCTATGTAGTGTGTCTGCATTGTTAGTGAGAGAGTGTAGGTTCCTGAATACAGGCAGTTTAGATAGCTAGCTTGAAAAAATTGTTAAAAAAAGAAGAAAAATTAAAAAAATAGATGGCTAACTAGATAGATAGTTAGAAATCTAAAATATATCTGTCAGTTAGTGCAGACAGGTTAGTGTAGGGAAAAAAATATATATATAAGTATATACAGTCTAGTGTGTGTGTATATGTGTATGTGTGTGTGTGTATATATATATATATATATATATATATATATATATATATATTTATTTACGCACAGTGTATTATATATCAGTGTACACTGTACATAAGGTATATAGTACACTTGACGTGGTGTATTAAAATATATATAGTCTAGTGTATACAGATATACAAGCAGCGTATAGAGTGTACACTATATATCAGTGCATTTTGGGGTGTACAGTATATAGCACACTACTTGACGTGTTGTCTTCAAATATATACAGTCTAGTGTATACAGATATACACGCAGCGTATACACTCATGTTTTCGTGGTCAATATCAAGCATAAAAGGTTTCCATCCCATGTAATGTGTCTTGCGTTCCAAGATGTGGAAAGCCGTGAAAAGCTAGGATGTATGACGCACGGTCTCACTCTACGCGTTTCATCATAGGATGTCTACTGGAGTGGATGGAAACCTTTTATGCTTGATATTGACCACGAAAACGTGAGTGTATCTTATTGTTTATAATAAAGTCCTATACTTAGCAATATTGCGCAAGATTCTGCCTTTCTTCCATTCATATATGTTTCATCTGCGGGGAGAAAGAGCTGATTCCGGATAAGCCAGAGGGATTTTTAGATGTGAGTAACCCCCCTGGAGGAAAGCTTTCTGGTGAGTGATTTGGGCTAACTGGGAAAGCATGGAGTGAATCACTTCCACAAGAAGTTTGCAGTGGCATGCTTGTTTACACATGTCATCTTGGATTGGTCCTACCTCAATCAAGGACTTTAACATCATCAATTTAGTTTTAATTAAGCACCAGTCACTTTATTGATGTTTCACCTTCAGATATATTCATACAATACTGGTTCTAGCACCACAGTGATTTTGGACTTTTCATGCCCATTTGTTTACATGCTTTTTATGTCACTCTTTAGCACTTTAGATATAGCATGAGTCACTTTGTAAGTATTTTTTCCAGTCATATTTATTCATGTTTGGATGCAGTGATCACAAAGAGATTCAGTACATATATATTTATGTTTTTTGAAGTGGTATCATCATTCATTTTCATTATTAATTCACCTTACCAAAGGTTTACATATCTACTCCCCTCCTTTTCTTTTTCGGCACTTCAGGGACCAGACCGCCTATATTCCTCCACTATAGGAAGTAACTTGAAGGTTCTTCCTTTTTTTCTTTTGCCTGTTACATTCATCTACATTCTGGTATTTTACTATACAATATTATGCAAATCCAGCCACAGTGAACCACTGATTCATACATCGATACAGAACCTATTCCTGTCATTTCATAGTTTTTGCAGCACGCTGGAAAATGTATGTTTCAACAATTTTCCTTCCTTTCTGAGCTGGTGCCTAGCATTTCTGTATCAATACATTATATATTTTGCCCCAACATCAGAGCAGCGCCATATCCACCATAATCAATACCTAAAGATGTCTCCTTACAGGAGTCATCTGAGTTGTTCGACCATAGTGTCTGTTACATGCTCATGGAGAATGCGCAGCAGTTTAAAGGCTCTGATATTGGTTCCCTGGTTGAGGAAGGGAGTAGCATCAGCCTAGAGACAGGGGGTGTCGCAAAAGGACAAGAAACTAGCAGTCATGTTCCCCCAGCTGCAGCATACTGCCAAGTTTGCTCCAGTGATGAGTAGGGAGGGGATGGTGAGGATACAGACTGTACTTGGGTGCCTGAGAGAAGAGAGGAGGAAAGTGAGGCCCAACTCAAACAAGGCAGGATGTCCTCCAGGGGCCAGCTTAAGGGCAGCCACCCAATTGCATCAGCCCACAGAGCTCCACAGGTGCAGGGCGCTACTGCCTCCCCGCCGACTTCCAAAATTTCTTTGGTGTGGGCATTTTTCAGCACATGTGCAGTAGATCGCACCATTGCCATTTGTAATCTATGTCTGAAGCGGGTCAAGTGCGGCCAGAACTCCAGCCGCTTGCGCACTACTGTCTTGACAAAACATATGACGACCAGCCATGCAGTCCGTTGGCAAGAGTACCCGAAGAACCCACACCAGAAAACAAGGCGTACTCCTCCTTGCTCATCAACTGGGATCTTAACCCCTACTATACCAGCAGTCCTCTCCAAAACTTGCGCTGAGAGGAATAAAGGTGTAGCAATGCGTGCCACAACTAGTACTTGCAGCCAATCTGCTAGCAGTACACCACCAGGCGAATGCAGCAGGCAAATATCCCTACCCCAGTTGCTGAACAGTAAAAAGAAATACTGTCCCAGCCATCCACATGCTCAGCGTCTTAATGCTAGCTTGGCCAAATTGCTAGCACTCCAACTGCTGCCTTTTCAGCTGGTAGACTCTACCCCCTTTCATGAATTTGTGGAATGTGCTGTCCCACAGTGGAATGTTCCCAAAAGAGATTTATTTTCACATAAGACCATTCCAGCTCTCTACCGTCATGTGGAAGACAATGTATTGACCTCGTTGAACAGTGCGGTCAGCAGCAGGGTTCATATAACCGCTGACTCATGGTCCAGCAGGCACGGTCAGGGGCCTTACCTTTCCTTCACGGCGCACTGGGTAACTCTCCTGGCAGCTGGGAAAGATGCAGGACAGGGTTCAGTTTTAGAAATAGTTCTGCCACCACGCCTCCAAAAAGCTTGTGGTGATTTTTCCACATCCGCCTCCTCCTCCATCCCCTCCTCTTCTTCTACCTCTGTGGCCTCTTCTGCAGAATTGTCCTCTGAACCTGCAGTGCTCCCTAAGCAAAGGGCACTGCAAGCAGTCAGGCTAAAAGATGCCATGCAGTGCTTGAGTTAGTCTGTCTTGGGGACAGGAGCCACACTGGGGAAGAGATTCTTTCAGCTCTGTGGGGGCAGGCTCAGAGGTGGTTGACACCACGGCAGCTTGAGCCAGGAATGGTTGTATGCGACAATTGCACCAACCTTCTCTCTGCCCTCCGACTGGGACAACTGACACATGTTCCATGCTTGGCACACGTCTTGAATTTGGTGGCGCAGCATTTCTTGACCAGGTACCCAGGCTTACCAGATATCCTGAGGCAGGCCAGAAAAGTCTGTGGTCATTTCTGGCGTTCATACAATGCCAGTGCCCGGCTTGCTGACATCCAGCGGGAATTCAACCTGCCCATCAACCGCCTCATTTGTGACATGCCCACCAGGTGGAACTCAACATTGGCAATGCTGCAGTGGCTGCACGCACAGCAGAGGGCCATCAATTAGTACCTTTGTGAGCATGGCACCAGGACAGGCTCAGGGGAGCTTGGCTTTTTTTCGCCACATCAGTGGCTAATGATCAAGGATGCATGCACTATCCTGTCACCATTTGAGGAGGCCACAAGGATGGTGAGCAGCGACAATGCATGCATCAGTGACACTGTCCCACTAATATTCCTTCTGGAGCACACGCTTTGTGGAATCATGGACAGGGCACTTGAGGCAGACCAAAGGGAGGAAGAGGAGGACTTCCTTTCCTCTCAAGTCCCCCTTTATGCAGAGAGCATTCCTGAAAAGCCGCCAAACACACAGGAGGAAGAGGATTGTGTCAGCATGGATGTGGAGCATAATACGCAGCAGTTTTCAAGGGACCATGGCTTCCAGGCCCCAGAAACCCAAGGAGTTGTACGTGGCTGGGAGGAGGGAGTTCCTGATAATGTCATCCTCAGTAACCCAGAGGACACTCAAACTTATGCTGCATGGGCTCTCTGATTCTGAAAAGCCTGCGAAAAGACCCTAGGATTTGTGGTATCAAGGAGAGGGATCATTACTGGCTGGCAGCACTTCTTGATCCATGTTACAAGGGTAAAGTTGCAGAGCTCATCCTGCCTGCGCAGAGGGTGCAGAGGATGAAACATCTTCAGGATACCTTGAAGAAAAGTTTGTGCAACGCCTTTTCAGACCCTGGGAGTTTACCATGTCCTGCTGCTGGCCCTGGACAACGTGTTTCTGATGCTTCAGTTGTTCAGAGGCACAGTGGTGGAGAAGGTGGTCGGCTGAGCAATGCCTTTAAAAAAAAATTCAGTCCTCAGCACCCAGGCCTGATAGGTTCAAGCAACCATCATCAGAGTCTGCATTATATGGTGCAGGAATATATAGGGGCAAGAGTAGACTTGGAGACCTTTCCAACTGAGCATCCACTTAGTTACTGTGTCTAGAGGATGGACCACTGGCCGGAACTTGCTCAATATGCAATTGAGCTACTGGCATGTCCTGCATCCAGCGTGCTTTCTAAATGGACATTTATGGCTCGTACACACGGGACGACGATCGCGCGTAAGACCGTGTTGAATCGTACGTTGACGGTCGTATGTAGCCTACTGACATGCACACGACGGTCGTACATACAACTTGCGGCCGGCCGAACGTGATGACGCGAACGAGCGTATAATGAGGAAGTAGCGTCACCTTTTGGGCTCCTTTCTAATTTCATGTTAGTTGAAAGTGGACTTGGCGCATGCGTGTTTAGCACAATACAACTTTGTTGAACACAGCTGCTCTACACACGACTCAACGGTCATATGCGAGCTTGTTGACACGACCAAGTTTTCTAGTCTGCATATACAACTCCCACGAACGACCGTCGTACGTTCAACTGTTGAAAGCGCCGCCACAGACGATCGATTCTGCATGCAACGGTCGTGAGTACGACGTGTTGAACACGATCGTCGTCCCGTGTGTACGAGGCTTAAGTGCTGCTGGAGGGTTCGTAACCCGATCAAATAGTGCGCCTGTCCACAGACTCGGTTAATAGGCTCACATTTATAAAAATGAATCAGTCCTGGATCAGCAGCTATCAAGCCCCTGATGCTGATGCAACTGATTAAATTTGCTAGGGATCTTGGATCCCTTGAAGACTGTCACTGCTCCTATTCCTCCTGTCCATAATCTAGAACTATATTTTGTATTTAGGACCCCACTAACTCCCAAGGCCCAATTTTTCTGCACCTAATTTACAGGGGCATGCCATAACAATTTTTTAAATAATTTACAACATCAAGCCTAGTTCCTCCTTCCAACAAGAGTAACTGCAAGGAGTTACAGTGTTCTGGCACCACCAACACCCAAGGCCTAATTTTTGGCCACCTGTTTGACTGGGGCTTTCATCACAATTTGTAAACTAATTTACAACATCAGGCCCAGTTACTCCGTCCAACAAGAGTAACTGCAAGGGGTTACAGTGTTCTGGCACCGCCAACACCCAAGGCCCAATTTTTGGCCACTTGTTTGACTGGGGGCTCTCATCACAATTTGTTAACTAATTTGTAACATCAGGCCCAGTTCCTCAGTCCAACAAGAGTAAATGCAAGGGGTTACAGTGTTCTGCCACTGCCAACACCCAAGGCCCAATTTTTGGCCACCTGTTTGACTGGGGGCTTTCGTTACAGTTTGTAAACTAATTTACAACATCAGGCCCAGTTCCTCCATCTAACAAGAGTAACTGCAAGGGGTTACAGTGTTCTGGCACCGCCAGCACCCAAGGCCTAATTGATGGCCACCTGTTTGACTGGGGGATTATCACAATTTTTAAACTAATTTACAACAGCAGGGCCCACGCCAAAATGAAAAAATCCAATACCAGGCTCTTCTGGCCTGGTATGGAATTTAAGGGGAACCCGGCACCATTTTTTTTTTTTAAATGACATGGGGCCCCCCAAAATCCAAACCAGGCCCTTCAGGTCTGGTATGGATTGTAAGGGGAACCCCGTGCCAAATAAAAAAAAAAATGGTGTGGGGTCCCCCCAAAATTCAAACCAGACCCTTATCCATGCACGCAGCCCTGGCATGGCAGGAGGGGGTGGGGACGAGCGAGCACCCCCCTCTGAACCATACCAGGCCACATGCCCTCAACATGGGGAGGATGCTTTGAGGTCGCCCCCAAAGCACCATTTCCCCATGTTGATGGGGAGAAGGGCCTCATCCCCACAACCCTGGCTGGTGGTTGTGGGGGTCTACGGGTGGGGGGCTTATCGGAATCTGGGAGCCCCCTTTAATAAAGGGGCCCCCAGATCCCACCCCCCATGTGAATAGGTTTGGGGTACATTATCCTTTATTTTGTAAAATAGCTCTTTCTTCTTTCTTCCTCACCTTCTCCTGGCCCGGTCCTTCTTCTGGTCTTCTGCTTCTTCTTTTAGTCTTCTTGCTTCCTCTCTTCATCTTCAATCTTCTTCTTCTTTTTTCTTTCACTGCCACCGCTCTCTCTGCTGCTGCAGTCCGGCCCCTAGGCGTCTCCCACAATTGGCAGTCTTCACGATGACAGTACTTTTATAAGAAGGGGCAGGACCACCTTCTGACATCATGTGATGTCAGAGAGGGTGGGTCACCCATTTACATCACTGGGTGGCCCGCCCTTTCTTATAAAAGAACTGTCATTTTGAAGACTGCCCATTCTGCGAGACGCGCAGGGGCCGGGCTGCAGCAGCGGAGAGAGCGGCGGCAGTGAAAGAAGAAAGAAGATGAAGATGAAGATTGAAGACAGAGAGAAAGCAAGAAGACTAAAAGAAGAAGCAGAAGACCAGAAGAAGGACTGTGCCAAGAGAAGATGGAGGAAGAAAGAAGAAAATAGCTATTTTTACAAAATAAAGGACTTGTCAAAAACTGCTTCTTGTTTTTTTTTTTACACTACACTCCTTTTTTGGTGAGTTTACATGGGGGGGAGGGATCTGGGGGCCCCCTTATTAAAGGGCGCTTCCAGATTCCGATAAGCCCCCCGTCATAGACCCCCACAAGCACCGGCCAGGCTTGTGGGGAAGAGGCTCTTGTCCCATTCAACATGGGGACAAGGTGCTTTGAGGTGGGGGGGCGGAGCCCCCCTCCCCCAAAGCACCCATACTCCCCATGTTGAGGGCATGTAACCTGGTACAGTTCAATAGGGGGGGTGCTCGCTCATCCTCCCATCCTAACTGGCCAGGGCTGCATGCTTGGATAAGGGTCTGGTTTGGACTTGAAGGGGAACCCCCCGTCATTTTTTAAAAATTTGGCATGGGGTTCCCCTTAATATCCAAACCAGACCCGAAGAGCCTGGTTTGGACTGGGGGAGAACCCCATGCACTTTTTTTCTGCAATATTTTTTTTTTGTATATTGCCGGGAACGGCAATACATTACAGCCACAATTTTTCCTATGGAAATGTCATTTTGCTCTGGCTATGTTTTACACCTCACAGCGTTGCACCCTTTTATACACAGACTAAGGACACCCCCCAGGTACAATATTTAAAGGAATTTTTAATTTTTTTTTTCACTTTACGCATTATTAAAATCACTGCTCCTGAAAAAAACTATTGATTTTAAAACTTTTTTTTTCATTGATACATGTCCCCTAGGGCAGGACCCGGGTCCCCATACTTTTAGGGCAATAACATTGCATATAAGCCTTTAAAATTAGCACTTTTGATTTTTCATGTTCAGATCCCATAGACTTTAATGGTGTTCAGATGTTCGCCCTGAACTTTTTGTCTGTTCCAATGTTTTGGTGCGAACCGAACCTGGGGGTGTTCGGCTCATCCCTATTCTTAATGTACAGGTTCTTGAAAAGTATGCACTCTTCTAAGGATGATGGTTCATGACTTAAAACTGTGAGACACTCGTGCTCCCCTATGAATATCCCTCTTACCAGATGGCGTCACCCCTGCAGGGGTAAAACGCCTGGGCGCCAATCTGTGTGCCGAATGGGTTGTTGGTTAGCCTTTTCCTCTTTAGATGGCGTATTCCTTAATAGTCCTCCGTCCCCAGGAATAAGGTGAAAAAAACCCAACATAGTATAACTCTGTAAAACCAGCAATCCATTTGGCACACAGATTGGCACCCAGTCGTTTTACCCCTGCAGGGGTGACGCCATCTGGGAAGAGGGGTATTCATAGGGGAGCATGAGTGTCTCACAGTTTTAAGTCACCGATCATCATCCTTAGAAGTGTTCCTACTTTTGAAGAACCTGTAAATTAAGAACTGTATAAAATCAGAACCGTGGATATCACACCAAGAAATAAGAAAAAAGAAATCACTGTTTTGCACAAGAGCACTTTTTATGTATTTTGCATGAACTTGATAAGGATTTTCTATTAATTTTTATTATCATACAATACTATCATTACCTATGAATTGATGTGAATTTATTATTTATGATTCTCTAAACACTTTTCACACATGAGTTTATGGACTTATATGGAATAATATCAATAATCCAGTTACTTATAAGAGCACATGTATTTTAGACTACCAAGTTAGATTTATTTATTTCACATAATAAGGTCTGGGGGTTGCACTGTATAACCCTATACCGGATGTTGCACCAGCAAGATAACAATTAGCTTTTGTATTGGTAGGCAGCGCCATTCCCCTCCACCTAACCTGTTGTTTGAGTCGAACAGCCAGCCCATCCCTACACAAAATGCAAGTAAATATTAGGATTTGGAATGAATCAAATCAGAAACTAGTAAAATTCTTACATACAATTAATACACAAATAATGCTGTTAATGGGAGAGATGAGCCTGATGCTCTGATAGCAATTGTTCAATATTTGACTTCAAATTAGTGAGGTATAGTCTTAAATCTCCACGTTCAGTGATTTGCAATCGATTTTCTTTCATAAAAAGATTGGCAGATGGGTACTTCGTAAGCAGATAGGTACTTAAATAATTTTATGAAATATAATTAATATATATATGTCATTTCTATATCTATTATAAGTATTATGTACACACATTCTGTGTTAGGTGTAATAAAACATTTAAAGAATGACTAAATGTTGATCATGACCTTCCTAAATGGGGTCCGCTCACGTGGACCCTCATTTACATCTCGTGCACCCCCAATTTCTTTTCTGACTGACATGGACCACTGCAAGTCAAAATGGACCCCTGGGGGTCTATATAGACCACTTTGGGAATCTATGAGCTAGAGGGACCACCTCCCAGTCATGTGACCACTGTGACAGCCAATCACAGTGATCTTGCGATGGGCCAAACACATGACCACTGTGATTAAGATTAGGGTTAATGTACGTCAGGAAAGTAGCATTTTCAGAAAGGAACAGGCAATGACAACCTGTCCTCTGCCAGCATGCTGCAGGGGGGGACCCTTGCTCTCTGTATGGAAGCAGTGGTCTCTTTGCAGTGGTCCAACATGTGCCATGTTGAGTAGGTTACAGTTTTACACTCCAGCTCCCCGTCCATTGAACAGCTCTAGGTCTCTATTCACTTTGGGCTCAATTCACACAAATCATAGTGCAAGAATAAGGATCTCTGTTTTAGCTATGTGACTGTAATTTTCCAATATGATTAAATTGAAAACATCTGTCACTTTTTTAAAAATAAGGATCTGTTTTTAGCTGTGATTGTACTTTTCAAATAGGATTCCACTCAGCTCGATATAACTGTCACTTTTATAAAACTAGCATCTGGGTATTGGCTTTGTGTATTGGGCCTATTATTGTAAGTACTTTTTTTTTACAAAAAATGCTGATAGAAAGGATTGAGATACAGAAGACCAAATCTGTCCCATTCCAGACATCTAATTGTGTTGTGGTCTCCCTTCTGTTCCTCTAGTTCAATATAGACTTTATCCTGTAAATTTCAACATGCAGCCAACAAGCAGGACCGTGCAAGTAGATATTCTGGTAAGTACAATGTATCTTTTGTATTTTGTGTTGTCTAATTTTAAATAGGACTTTACTTTTATTTTTAAAGGCTCACTTAGGCCTGGTTCATACCAGTGGGATACGATTTTGGTCTGATTTTAGGTGCATTATGTAGTACGACTTGATAGCAATTTTGAGGCGATTCTTTGGCTACCACTTCTACTACTACTAGTATTTCTATTACGGCTACTATTACTACTATGACTACTACTATGACTATTACTATGACCGCTACTACTATTACTACTTCTATGGCCACTATTACTACTTCTACTGCTATTACTACTACTCTTAATGCGACTACTAGACATGTGTGGTTTGTTTCATTCTGAATTAATATTCGGACAAATTTTTAGTTATTTGGAGATTCAGATATATCCAAATACCCGAATTGCAATATAAACAAATTTTAACGAATGCTCCAAATAACGCAACGAAATTCATCTGAAATTCAGACTGAAATTCGAATCAAATTTTACATCGAACTCCAGTTGAATTCTAACTGTACACATATTGCTGAAATCAAAGACATTTTAGTTAAGCCACAGGTGATTTAAAGAGTCATTGTTATCATCTGATGAAGATTTTTCTTTTGTTTGTTCACTTTGCCACATTTGAATCGAAAAAAAAAAAAACAATCTAAAGCTTTTGATTCGAACGATTTAAATAATAAAAAACGGTAAATGGTAATTTCAAAGAAAATTCGAAAAAGACAAGAAATTAATTCTGAAGACGAATTCCGAATACAAATCCTGAATATGAATTGAAAATTTAACTAAACGAAATAACTAGAATAACGAATCGAAACAAAACAATTTTTTTTGCTATGCACATGTCTAACGACTATTGCAACTAGTCATGTAGTATGACTTCTTAGTGATTTTGAGGTGATTTTATGGCTACTACTTCTACTACAACTACTACTACTTCTATTAATACTATAACTTCTACTACTACTACTATTTGTACTACTACTTCTACTATTTCTATTACAGCTGCTACTACTACTATGACTATTTTTACTATGACTACTACTGCTACTACTACTATTACTACTTCTACTGCTGCTACTACTACTACTTCTACTATTATTATGAATAATATGACTAGTTATGTATTCCGACTTCTCAATGATTTTGAGGTGATTTTATGGCCGATACTTATACTACTACAACAACTACTACTACTACTACTATGACTACTGCTACTATTTTTTCCTCTACTACTACTACTACTACTACTATGACTACTATTACTACTTCTACTGCTACTACTATTTCTTCTACTACTACTATGACTACTACTTTTATGAGAAAGGGGAGAAGAAAGGTAGCTTAGAATTGAAAGCATCAAGTTTTAATGGGTAGTATTAGACTCACATTTATGTAGAGGTAAAGAAGCATGTAGTACATATTTCCACATGGGTCCCTTCTGTCTGTGCAGCTGGGCAGGACTGATCTTTAGTCCCGGCCGCTCTGGTGGTGTACGAGACTTGAGGCTGCCACGTCCTCTGCCCATCATGGATGACACGCTATCCACCCGCCCAGCTGATCCTCTCAAGCCTCAGACACCACCGGAGCAGCTAATGTTCTGTCAAAACAGCCAACTCATCTAAATCTCCATCAATCATACTTATTTATTAGGCCTCATACACACAGGCGTTTTTTGCAGATCTCCATGTTATTCAATGGCCCCATAAAAACACAGACGTTTTTGAGCTGTAGAGGGTGCCAGCATTAGTGAGCTGTAAATAGAACGCAGGACTAGCGCGTTCCGAGGCTATAGCATTTTGGCGTTTTTGACGATGAGCCAGCAAAACGCTCACTAATGCGCATTGACGCCGTAGCAGCGTTAACCAGTATTTTTGATGCCGGCATTTTCAGGTTAAAAAATAGCAGAAGAATTTTTTTTTAAAAAAACGCCTTTTGACGCCAACGCTTACGAACGCTCAATAACGCTCATTAAAAGCCAATGCAAAACGCAGACAATTTTTGCCTGACATCGGACCCGGCATTTTGCTAATCCACACGTGTGTGTGAGGCCTTATAGTTACTTGTTGGAACTGAGGAGCATACGTATTTCCTATGATACTCACTAGAAGGCACTGGACGTCATATGATGTCCCTCACATCGCATTGCATGTGTGCGCCCCCGGGAGCATGCAGCGTTGCGATGTGTGGTAAAACACCAATCAGGGTAAAGAGGTGATAACGTAGGCTCTTTACCATGTGTTCAGCTGTGTCCAATCACAGCGGATCACATGTAAACAAATGCCGGTTATCAGCATTGACTTTCCTCAGTGCTGTCAGTGTCTGAGTAAAGGAAAACTGATAACTGGCTTTCCAGTTACAGGGGACATTTACACTGATAATCAGGCACTGATCATCAGTGTAGCCCCATCAATGCAGCATATCAGTGTCCATCAGTGCAGCCTCAGCAGTGTGCATCAGTGCAACATATCAGTGCCCAGCAGTGCCATCTCATCACTGCAGCCTCATCAGTGTCCATCAGTGCAGCATATCGGTATCCATCAGTGCAGCATATCAGTGCCATCTCATCAGTGCCCATCAGTGCAGCCTTATCAGTGTCCATCAGTGCAGCCTTATTAGTGCATCCTCATCAGTGCCCATCAGTGCAGCCTTATTAACAAACATCAATCCGTGCATATGGTGATCATTAGCAGTGCTGAAAGTAGCTTTTATATGAATTATAATCCACCCCAATATATGAGGCAATAGAGTCTTGATCTGCCAAGCAAAACTATTCACATAATATATGTCCAGTATTAATTATTTATTTCTGTGGTTTAGAATCCGGATGGAATTTTGGTGAAAAATGAGCAAATTTTTCCTGACGCTACGGGCATCATTTCAAAGACCTACCCATTGACTGATCTGCCAAGGTAGGGAGGACATTCAATGTGACCGATTTGGACAACATCACATGAACATTTAACCACTTCCAGTCCGGGCCTTTTCTGGCACTTTTTGTTCACATGTAACAATCAGTATTTTTGACTAGAAAATTACTTAGAGCCCCCAAACATTAGATATTTTAAGCAGAGGCCCTAGAGAATAAATAGGTAGGTTTTGCAATTTTTTATGTCACATAATATTTGCGCAGCGTTTTTTCAAACGCAAATTTTTGCGGAAAAAATACACTTTTTTATTTTAGTGCAAAGAAACACAATACATAACTCCATTTTTTTGTAAAATACAAAAGATGATGTTACGCCGAGTAAATAGATACCAAACATGTCACGCTTTAAAATTGCAATGGCAACAAATTGCGTAAATTTTACTATCCACAGGCGACATTTTAAAAGCCTTTACAGGTTATCACTTTAGATTTACAAAGGAGGTCTAGTACTAGAATTACTGTCCATGATCTGGTGTTCGTGGTGATACCTCACATGTGTGGGACGATCGTTGTTTGCGTGTATGTGGGACCAAATCGCGTTCGCCTTTGTGCACAAGCATCGGAGGATGGGGGCACTTTACATTTTTTTTTTAATTATTAATTTAATTTAGTTTTTTTTACACTGTTGCTTTCATTTTTTTAATTTTTTTTTTAGCACTTTTATGTCACAAGGAATGTAAACATCCTTTTGATAGCAATAGGCAGCGACAGGTACTCTTTATGGAGAGATCTGAGGTCTATCAGCCCTCAAATATCTCCTCTGCATGTAAAAGCATTAAAATCACCAAGATCGCTTTCTAAATGCTTTCAATTTTCAAAATTGGCACCTCTGGTTTCTGAGTAAACCGGAAGTGATGTCATGACATCGCTTCCGGGTTACTACTACAAACAGCTGATCAAAGCTGATTCTGGGTTTGTTTGGCTGTGGATGCGCTGGCTGGTTGCTTGCCCCCCCCCCCCCCGGTGGAACAGAAAAGCCTGAGAGAGCGGCAGAAGGCGGTGGGGGTGGGGGGGGTGTCCCCTTCCATTGCTTGTAATGGCAATCGAGTGTCTGGTGAGCCACTCTGATTGCTATTACAAGAGAGCTGACCATCGTTTTTAAAAAACTGTACCTAACCTGGGTGATGCCTGCGGGTACGGCCATCATCCTGGTATAACCGCCGAAAGTGGTTACCGATACGTCACTGGACAGGAAGTAGTTGAACTCTAGGGATGGCAATTTTTACAGTTATATTGGTCCAACTTAGGACAATCTATACATTGTACATATGCATGTACTATACCTGTGGGATCCCACTGGAAGTTGGAAATCACTGTAGTAGGTCTTGCTTTTCATGTCATGTGCAGGGCAACTACTCTTCTGCTTACTGAACACAGGAGGGTTGCCCACTCAGCATGGCACCATTCGGGGAAGACTTTGCATTTTCTAAAAATGAAAGATATGGTACAGCTCTGTAAAGTGAAAAACTAATACTGCACTGTGATACATCTCCACCACAAATCAAATTCTCCAGGACGCGCCTGTATAAAAAGTATTACATTGTTATGGTTCACAGTGCATTCGAAAAAACATAACGTATAAATTGTATACTATCCAAAACCATAAATTATATCAAAACTACAGAACCCCTTCCCTTTAATGCATACAAATTCAGGTAAAGTGCCCTTCAACATAAATGTATTTGTTGCCAGTCCCAATATAACATAGTCCATTAGGTACAAGTTGTGAGACTTCTTCATTCAAAAGTGATGATGATGCTTGTGCTCCCCCCATAGTCTCACTCACCTTGTTTAAGTGCCCCCTTAACTTAATAAGTAGGTCCTATGTGCTCATAATGCCCTGTGTTCTTTGTTGGAATTCAGCCCTTGGATTCACCAGAACAGCAGACTCCTTATTCAGAGTTCATAGACCCCCCCCTCTCATTGTCTTCCCCAACGATACTAGGAAAGTGTACTAGGAAAGAGACAGGGAAGGTAGCAAATAATAGCGAAGGCCACTTTATTAAAAAAGACAAGCAGTATAGCACTTACATCCATGTAGATATAAAAGCGAGGAAGCTCTGACCTTCTTGGAATGCTTCCTGAGTTCTAAAGACCGGAAGTGGAAGTAATGTTAGAATCTCCACCCTACGTGTTTCGTCAATCATCAGACTTCATCATCTTAATGATTAAAGTGTTATCTGATTTTACAAAGTAGAGATTGCGACGCCACCATCATGCCTCTCCACCTCATCAAATCAGAGACCGCTTTGCATTCATTGTTTCCTAAATGGCACCTGTTCCAAGCAAGCAACTTCCAGCAGGGCAGCCACAGTACGGGAGCTAGAAGCTAGTGGAGATCACTGGAGTAGCGGTTCCTACTACAGTGATTTCCAGCTTCTATAAGGACCCCATAGGTATGGTATTTACATAGTGATATTGTTTCAATCTGGACCATTGTAATTATGTAAAAATTGCCATACCCGGAATTCATCGTTCACATCTCTTATTATTATATTCTACATTGTACCAGGTTGTTTTAACCATTTCCAGTCAGGGCCAAATTCTGACATTCTTCTGCTACATGTAAAATATCTGTTTTTTTTTTGCTAGAAAACAACTTAGAACTCCCAAACATTATATTTTTTCTAGGTTCTAGAGAATAAAAAGGTGGGTGTTGCATATTTTTATATCACACGATATTTGCACAGAAAAAATACACTTTAACCACTTGCCGACCGCAGTCTGACGGCAACAGAGTGGCTCTTTATCGCAAACCGCCATCATATGACGGCGGCTGCGATAACTAGTGCTGTGAGCGCGCGCTCACTGTGTCCGGGGGGGCCAGGGAGTGGGTAGGGTAGACTCGATCACCGCCAGCTACCCGCGATGACCCCCCTGCAGTAAAAGAACGGAGGTCTGTGTATGTAAACATGGATCTCCGTTCTCATAGAGGTGGAAGGGCGATGATCACGGGCTTCCTCTATATGGAAGCCGTAATCACTCCCCTTTCTCCAGCCAGGGCAGCCCACACACAGTTAGAACATGCCCAGGGAACACAGTTAACCCTTAGAGCGCCCCCTGCAGGTTAACCCCTTCACTGTCAATGGCATTTACACAGTAATCAGTGCATTTTTATAGCACTGGTCGCTGTATAAATGCCAATGGTCCCAAAAAAGTGTCAAAATGGTCCGATATGTCCGCTGAAATATCGCAGTACCACTAAAAATCGCAGATCACCACCATTACTAGTAAAAAAAATCTAATAAAATAAAAACCTCAGAAATTAATTCTCATCGTCCGTAAATGCGGCAACTTTTTCACAAACCATTCAATAAACGCCGATTGCAATTTTTTTTTACCAAAAATATGAGGAAGAATATAAATTGGCCAAAACCGATGGAAAAAAATGTTTGTTTATATATTTTTTTTTGGATTTGTATTTTAGCAAAAAGTAAGAAATTAGTTTTTTTTTTTTTTTTGCAAAATTGTGGCTCTTCTTTTGTTTATAGCGGCGATCAGAACTAACGCAGAGGTGATAAAATACCACCAAAAGACAGCTCTATTTGTGGAAAAAAAAGAACGCAAATTTTGTTTGGGTACAACGTCGCACGACTGTGCAATTGTCATTTAAAGCGATGCAGTGCTGAATCGCAAAAAATGCTCTGGTCCTAAAGTGGGAAATCCTTCCGGGGCTGAAGTGGTTAATGAATTGTAATGCACAAAAACACCATATAATACCCAATTGTCTGGTAAAATATAAAAGACGATGTTACACCGAGTAAATAGATACCTAACCTGTCACGCTTTAAAACTGCCCACGGAAATGACAAACTGCATTTACCTATAAATCTTCATAGGTGACACTTTAAAATCCTTTACAGGTTACCAGTTTAGAGTTACGCAGGAGGTCTGATGCTAGAATTTAGCTATATAAATTCAGTGCTCAGCCAAACTATAAAAAATCCCAGCAAATTGAAGAAAAAATTATAATTAAAAAAAAAGAAAATATATATATAGTACAGACCAAAAGTTTGGACACACCTTCTCATTCAAAGAGTTTTCTTTATTTTCATCACTATGAAAATTGTAGATTCACACTGAAGGCATCAAAACTATGAATTAACACATGTGGAATTATCTACATAACACAAAAGTGTGAAACAACTGAAAATATGTCATATTCTAGGTTCTTCAAAGTAGCCACCTTTTGCTTTGATTACTGCTTTGCACACTCTTGGCATTCTCTTGATGAGCTTCAAGAGGTGGTCACCTGAAATGGTCTTCCAACAGTCTTGAAGGAGTTCCCAGAGATGCTTAGCACTAGTTTTTGTCATGTTACAACCAAAAACTGAAATTTATTTGGTTGGGATTTTATGTGATAGACCAACACAAAGTGACACATAAGTGTGAAGTGGAAGGAAAATGATAAATGGTTTTCAATTGTTTTTTACAAATAAATATGTGAAAAGTGTAAGGCATTTGTATTCAGCCCCCCTCCGTCAATACTTTACAGCTGCAAGTATTTTTGGGGAAGTCTCTACCAGCTTTGCACATCTAGAGAGGACATTTTTGCCCATTCTTCTTTGCAAAATATCTCAAGCTCTGTCAGATTGGATGGAGAGCGTCTGTGAACAGCAATTTTCAAGTCTTGCCACAGATTCTCAATTGGATTTAGGCCTCATACACACGGACGTTTTTTGACGCCGGCGTTTTCTGGCGTTTTTTGCAGCTCTCCATGTTAGGCAATTGCCCCATAAAAACGTCGGCGTTTTTGAGCTGTAGGTGGCATCGGCGTTAGTGAGCAGAAAGTAGAACCCATGGCCATCGCGTTCTGAGGCTGTAACGTTTTGACGTTTTTTGACGTCGACGCCACAAAACGCCAACAAACGCTAACAACAAACGCCAACAGACGCCACCTAATATTGTACTGGCGTTTTCCGGCGTTTTTTGACGCCGACGTTTTTAGGTTGAAAAATAGCAGAGGGATGATTTTTTTTAAAAAACGCCTATTGACGCCGGCGCTCACGAACGCTCAAAAACGCCAATGCATAACGCCGAAAAACGTCGACTTTTTTTCCTTGACGTCGGACCCGACGTTTTGTATATTTTTTTAGATACGCCCGTGTGTATGAGGGGTCTGGACTTTGACTGGGCCACTCTAACACATGGATATGCTTTGATCTAAACCATTCCATTGTAGCTCTGGCTGTATGTTTAGGGTCGTTGTTCTGCTGGAAGGCGAACCTCTGCCCCAGTCTCAAGTATTTTGAAGATGGTCTATTAGACCTCAGATCTCTCCTGTGCCCTTCAAAGCATCTGATCAAGCCAAGAGATCTATTAGACCCCAGATTTTTTTTCTCTGCCCTTCAAAGCATCTGATCAAACCAAAATGCTCTCAATGATATTATTGTTTTTGTTCTATTCTTGCCTATGTTTTACATCATTCATATGTACCCTGTTAAACAAATATGGTAAAATTGGTCAAATCGGACAATGATTTACGTTTTCTTTCATTGTAGTCTTGGCATCTGGACCATCTCCACCAGGTATGAAGGAACATTTCAAGAATACACCACCAACTTTGAAGTCAAAGAGTACGGTAAGGAAATCTATTCAGACTCAATATAAACTTGTATGGCCAACTTCTTACACACGCACAGTGCCGGCAACAAGAGAGCCCAAGCCATCAGTGTACACTTGTGAAGCAGTTCCATTGATTTTAATGAACGCATTTGGATTCCCCTGCCAAACGCGATATGCCAAGTTAAACTTTCTGTGGAAATATATACAGATCTGAGCAGCTGTCAGATAACTTGTAGATAGGCAGTTGGGGCGGTTGTGGTGGTGGTGGGGGGGGGGGGATTTAATTTACATCGACATCCTGTTTTTACTGCCTCTTTGACACCTGTGTGAGCTTAGCCTGGCATATGGCTATGTGTATCTTAGATACTTATTATCTGTCAAATGTTCATTTTTCTAAAGTAATAGATTAATAATAGAAACAATATCTCAACCAATCCAGGTGGAACTATTATTTTTTAAAATACATTAAAGCCCATTGAACTTTCACTTTAAATCATCTAAATACATTACAGGTGCATGGAAATAAAATGTGTGCCATCTTTCGGCTAATTTTCTTTAGAAAGCAGCCACAGCCTAAGAAGAAAATTCTGTCCCCTGCCAGCATGCTGCAGAGAAGGACTCTTGCTCTCTATGTGGAAGCAGTGGTCTCTCTGCAGAGGTTTGACACACTCCTTGTCAGAGTCAGAGTTAAAGATCGACAGGCTCCAAGATGCATGGTCCCTGCTGAATGGAGAGTTTTGGGTCTGACTCAGCATGGGGAGAATAAGACCTTTGGAGAGAGTTTACTGCTTCCACATGTAGCATGCTCCCAGATAGCAAGGATAACTTACTACAAATGTGTGCCAGTTTTGAATTGTAAATTGGTTAACTTGCTGCAAATTTTCATTGGCAAGTTGTACACTTGCAGAGCACTTGAAGCACAAGTTCAAGTTGTCAATTTTCAAATCTGTTTGTGTGGCAAGTCTCTAGCAAGAACAAAGTTGCAGTGGTGAGTCTACAGCAAGAGCTCTGCAAGTCTACAGAATGAAAAATCAGCCACAGTGACCCCTGTGGTGGGATGACTATTGCACAACATAAATTAACCAGAACTTGCAGCAGACTTGCAGAATGTTGGCAAAAAAAGTTGATGTGGAGTCATGCAATGCGGACTTGCTGCAATTGTGCAACAAACTTGTGAAGCCTGGCAAGTCTAGCAATAGCTTAGCAAGTCATTTTCAAACTTGCAGCTCAATTGCTTGGTACCTGGGCTGGCGGTGACTGGATTTTCTACTTACGCTGTGGCTGCTTTCGAAATCTGTAACTCTTTCCACAACGTTTGTGTTGATGCCCCTGGAAAGCTAATTTAAGCTAGAATCAAAACCAATAGGAGGCACTACATAAACAAATATATCAATCTGGAATATCCTTACTAGTAACTGAAAACCAATACCAAATGAACTACCAACTCTCTTGTTTACCAATCTCCCTAAAACGTTTGGTTGGGCTTTACCTGTACACAAAAGAGAAAATTCAAAAATAAAATTATACATACTGTTCTGTTTCAAATGTCTCTTTAGCACTGCATACTAACTTAGGCCCAGTCTGCCCAAACAGTATGCTGACTTGGTACTATCCACAGGCAGTTTAACTCTTCATTAACAGGTTCCCCACCGTCTTTTCACGGCGGCAGTCGGGGAGCCCTGCGCGAATTGCCGTAAATAAGCGGCGATCTGCATTTGGCCACCAGGGGGCGCGCGCACCCGCCGCACTCCTGGGGAGTGTGCCCGCGGCTCAGGCGGACCCGATGTCCGCCGGCGAGCCGCGATGAGCGGCTACAGGGAAAGAACAGGGAACCGCCGATGTAAACACGGCGGTTCCCCGCTCTGTCAGTGGGGCATGAGAGATCTACTGATCCCTGTCACTGGGATCAGTTAGATCTCTCATGCCCATGTTAGCCCAACCCCCCCACAGTAAGAACACACCCAGGGAACACGATTAACCCCTAGATCTCCTCCTGCAGGTTAACCCCTTCACTGCCAATGACATTTATACAGTAATCAGTGGACATTTAAATTTCTGATCGCTGAATAAATGTCATTGGTCCCAAAAAAGTGTCAAAAATGTTCCGACATGTCTGCCCCAATATCGCATTACCGCTAAAAATCGCAGATCGCCGCCATTACTAGTAAAAAATAAAAAAAAAATAAAAACCCCAGAAATGAATTCTCACCATCCGTAAACGCGTCCACGTTTGCGCAAACCAATCAATAAACGCAGATTGCAATTTTTTTATCACAAATATGAGGAATTATATAAATCGGCAAAAAACGGTGAAAAAAAATGTTTTTTTATATTTTTTTTTTGGATTTGAATTTTAGCAAAAAGTAAGAAATTTGGGTTTTTTTGCAAAATGGTCGCTCTTCTTTTGTTTATAGCGGAGATAAGAAATGACGCAGAGGCGATCAAATACCACCAAAAGAAAGCTCTATTTGTGGGAAAAAAAGGACGCAAATTTTGTTTGGGTACAACGTCGCACGACCACGCAATTGTCAGTTAAAGTGACGCAGCGCCGAATCGCAAAAAGTGCTCTGGTCCTAAAGTGGGAAATTCTTCCGGGGCTGAAGTGGTTAAGACACAGAAGTTGAATCCAACACAATTTTACTTCAGCTAATTGCAGTACAGAGGATCAGGGCCGGTGCTAGACTATTTTGCACCCTAGGAAAAACCAAATACTTGCACATCCCCCCCGCCAACAAAAACCTTCTGCATTACACTAAGCTGATGACCTGTAGGGGCTTTGCATGTGTGCAGAAAACTTCAGGACCCTATATTTTTACAGGTCATCAGTTTAGTGTTATGCAGGGGTTCTGATGCTAGAATTATTGCTCTTGTTTCGGTGTGCGCAGTGATAGGTAACATGTGTAGGGCAATCACAGGCGCCAAAGGGCATGCATTTTTGTATGTGTGTGATGGGGATAACTATATATCTAACGTGTCTCTTTAACCACTTCAGCCCCTGAAGGATTTCACAATTTAGGACCAGAGCACTTTTTGTGATTCAGCACTGCGTCTCTTTAACTGACGACTGCGCGGTCGTGCGACGTTGTACCCAAACCAAATTTGTGTCCTTTTTTCCCCACAAATAGAGCTTTCTTTTGGTGGTATTTGATCCCCTTTGCGTCATTTCTTGATTGCCGCTATAAATAAAAAAAGAGCGACAATTTTGCAAAAAAAACCCCAGTTTTTCTTACTTTTTGCTAAAATACAAATCCAAAAAAAAATATAAAAAAAACATTTTTTTTCATCGGTTTATATTCTTCCTCATATTTTTGGTAAAAAAAAAAAAGCAATCGGTGTGTATTGATTGGTTTGCGCAAAAGTTGCGGCATTTACAGATGTTGAGAATTAATTTCTGGGGTTTTTTTTTTACTTGTAATGGCGGCGATCTGCGATTTTTAGCGGTACTGCGATATTGCGGCGGACATGTCGGACCATTTTGACACTTTTTTGGGATAATCAGTGCTATGAAAATGCACTGATTACTGTGTAAATGCCATTGGCAGTGAAGGGATTAGCCTGCAGGGGGCGCTCTAAGAGTTAACTGTGTTCCCTAGGTGTGTTCTACCTGTATGGGGGCTGGGCTGGCAGGGGGAGGGGAGTGATCACGGTTTCCATATACAGGAAGCCTGTGATCACAGCCCTTCCCCCTCTGTCAGAACGGAGATCTGTGTTTACATACACAGACCTCCTTTCTTTCACTGTGGGGGGGCCGTTGTAGGTATCCGGCGGCGATTGAGTCCCCCCTACTCACCCCCTGCCCCCCCCCCCCAGAAACAGTGAGCATGCAAGCGTGCCTCTGGCGGCGCGTGCGCGCTCACAATGCTAGTTATCGCAGCTGCCGTCAGGTGACTTTTTTTTATATTTTTGCTATTTTTATTCTTTATTTTTTTACATAACTTTTATTGCTATCACATAGGGGACCAATAGCTGCCTACGTGATAGCATATAGGTGACAGGTAGTCTTTAATAGACATTCAGGGTCTATTAGACAGATAGTGTTCCATCAGCTGCTTCCCCGAGCACAGCTCTGTATATGTATATGAAATATTACACAACATTATATTTCATATACAAGCTCCTGTAGAATGACAGTGCTGGTCCAGAAAATTACATCATATATGTCACTTCCTGGTCTTTGCTCAGGAGGGAGGCTCAGTGGATGAATGTCCATGGAGCTGCCAACGTCCTTCCTGGGCCCCCTCCATGACCAGACAAGGTCTGCAGGTGGGATAGTGGATCCCAGTAAACATGGCGGGGGGAAACAATGTGTTAGTGCTCAGCGGCTTAACAGCCACTTGTATCACTTCCACATTGAAAGCTGATAGTTGGCTTTACTGTACACTATAGCGGCTGGGAGTGTGTTAAAAAATACACCGCTGGACCACTGTTAAAAATCCAAATTTGGATTTTACCCCCCCATGGCAGGTCCTCCCCCCCAATGGACGATGAGGTGTTGGGTATTCCCTAGGTAAATCCTGGGTATCTCTGTCCACAATGCCCCCCTCCTGCAATGGTTTCACAGTGCCCAGGGAGGGAGGCGGGCAGAGAGCTGACACTGGCATTGCTCAGATCCCAGGGAAGGAGGAGGAGAGGAAGTGAATATAGATGCTACAGGGTGATTGAATGGCTCCTCAGTGTGTGATCCTGGCTGCAGAGCCAAAGACAGGCCAGTCTATTGCATCTCCGCTCTGCACGACACTCTGCCACCACAGGTGGGCACAGGAGCCACACTCCTTACTGGGGACCAAAGACACTGCACCGAAGAATAGCCTGAAACCAGTGTCTATGGCTGCACCCTAGGCGGGCAATGCGTCCTAGGTAGCTGCCTACTTTGCTTAGTGGTAGCACCGGCCCTGCAGAGGATGTTTTTCCAGTAATTTGAAGTAAAAGTATTAACACTGACTGAGGGGACATGGTAGAAACAATGAAGGTCTAGCTAAGAGTGAACTTACACTAAACAGGAGGGGAGGACAGAGGGAGATACCAAATCAAATAAGTAAACAAGTTGTAGTGACTCTAAACCCCCACTAGATGTCAACACAATAAAAACATGATACAGTTCAATACAATACAGAAAAAAATGTCTATTGTACAATTTGCGGTGCCGCATGTTGTGGTTTGAACTGGCCCTAAATGGGGCAGAACAATTACATTCAATTGCCTAATTTAAAAAAAATGCCTATTTAAAATAATCTTACCTTTCATATTTCCAGTGTTGCCAACTTTTGAAGTCAAGATAAAACCAGATCGGAGTTTTATGTATGCTAACGATGAAACGTTTTCTGTGGCAATTGAAGCTGAGTGAGTACCTGTCAAATTGAGAAATATTTATTTTCTGTTACAATCAGGAAATTTGCTTTGGCTTTAATGGCTTATGAGGGTTACAGACTCCTTTCACTATCGTGGACCTTTCCTTATGCCAAGTGACCCTCAATAGCCTAATCTTTTACAGAAAAACGGTGGGAAAAAGTGACAATATACACATAACCATAAAATGCAAAAAAAAGGGAAAAAAAAGCACAAGTACAAAGAAATTAAATCAAACTACCCTAAATCACCTCTTACGCATTTTGCACTTAGTTAGGGTTTAATCATATTACTGAGCCCTAGCAAAGGATGACATGCTTTAGGGGAGAAGCCATGTCTGGCATAAACCATGAAGAATAGTGTTTATTGGCAAGTTGGCATGGCATCTTAGATTCAGCCTCTAAACAACAAAAAAAATAAAAAAAAGTTTTCAAGCAAATTGTACCTCAACAGCTCAAGTAGTAAAATTGAGAGTTTTTTGCTGCAGTTGGTGAAATCATATAATTCAAAAGTGGCCCGCCAATCCTCTATTAATCCTGAGTCTGTTCAATTGATTAAAATAAAAAACAAAAAAACAGAAGATATACTGTTACCACAGATTTACCTAGAATTAAATTTAAAGAGACAATTTTGTAATTAACCATAAAATGCACAAGGAAAAACACAAATACAAAGAAATTAAACTAAACTGCATTAAATCCTCTCAGTCCCTCCAAAATATAAAGTATATATGCTCCTTTCATTATCCAGGACCTTCTCTTGTGCAAAAAATCAATAAGGCAAACAATTGCCTTATTATTTTACATTTTTTTTTTTTTACAAAAAAGAAAAACCGTGGAAAAAAAGGAAAATAAAAAAATTGTAATGTTACAATATACCAATAATCATCAAATGCACAACAAAGGAAAAAAACACACATACAAAGAAATTAAATTCTCTCAGTACACAGTATAATGAAGTATATACAGTATACAGCTGGTAAAATAAGTATTGAACACATCACCATTTTTCTATGTAAATATATTTCTAAAGGTGCTATTGACATGAAATGTTCACCACATGTTGATAACAACCCATGCAATCCATGCATACAAAGAAACCAAAACAAATAAGTTCAGAAATGAAGTTCTGTGTAATAAAATGGAATGGCACAGGGAAAAAATATTGAGCACATGAAGAAAGGGAGGTGTAATAAGGCATGGAAAGCAAGACACCAGCTGAAATCTATCAGTATTTAGAAAGTAATCCTGCCCCTTGTCAGTGTAAATTAATATCAGCTGGTTCAGGTTCAGCTGGTGGCCTATAAAAAGGTGTCTAATTACCAAGGTGTCACACAAGAAACATCTCATGATGGGTAAAAGCAAAGGGCTCTCTCAAGACCTTCACAACTTTATTGTTGCAAAACATACTGATGTCATTGGTTACAGAAGTATTTCTAAACTTCTGAATGTTTCAGTGAGCACTGATAAACTCATAAATCAGCCAAGGCCAGGTGCTCCTCACAATATTTCTGACAGAGGAGTGAAAATAATTATCAGAAGCGTTATCCAAGAGACAAGGACCACTTGTAGAAAACTTCAAAAAGACCTGGACTTAGCAGGTACAATTGTTTCAAAGAAAACAATAAGTAATGCACTCAGACACCATGGCCTGTATGCACGTTCACCACACATGACTCCATTGCTGAAAAGAAAGCATGTTGAAGCTTGTTTAAAGTTTGCTGCACAACATTTAGACAAGCCTGTGAAATACCGGGAGAATAAAGTCTGGTCAGATGAGACCAAAATTGACTCTTTGGATGCCATAATACGCACCATGTTTGGAGGTCAAATGGCACTGCACATCACCCCAAAAACACCCCCCATACCAACAGTGAAGTTTAGAGGTGGGAACATCATGGTGTGGGGCTGTTTTTCAGCATACGGTACTGGCAAACTTCGTATGGTTGAAGTAAGGATGAATGGAAAAATATACCAAGACATTCTTGATAAAAATCTACCAGGATGATGAAGATGAAACGAGGGTGGACATTTCAGCAAGACAATGATCCCGAACACAAAGCTAAGGAAACTCTCAATTGGATTCAAAGATGGAAAATAAAGCTGCTAGAATAGCCCAGCCAATCACCTGTCTTGAATCCAACAGAAAATCTATGGAAAGAACTAAAGGTCAGAGTTCATAGAAGAGGGCCATGGGACCTTCAAGATGTGAAGACTGTTTGAGTCTTGAAGCTGTCATTACCAACAAAGTATTAATTACATTTCAGTACATAGTATTACATTTTAGTTAGTGTTTTTAATACTTTTTCCCCCCTGTCATTCATTTTATTACACATAGCTTAATTCCTGAACTTATTTGTATTGGTTTCTTTGTATGTATGGATTGCATGGGTTGTTACCGACATGTGTGGTGAACATTTCATGTCAATAGCACCTTTAGAAAAATGGTGACATGTTCAGTAGTTATTTTACCCCCTGTATATACTGTATACCTTGGACCATTTTTTGTCCCAAAAAATGGACCCTCAAATGACTCAATATTTTAAATTTTATTTACAGAAAGAAAGAATATTTTTTTAACATTAACACTAATATTTTTTTATATTCAGCTATACATATGGAAAAGCGGTTTCTGGCAATGCCTTTGTCTTATTTTCACTGAAGAAAGGCAATGAAAGGAAAGCTGCGTCAGATTCCCTGAGGAGGATTGCGGTAATCACATAAAATCGAACTGTACATTTTTATCTTTTGTACATCTTTATCATTTGTGTAGCACTACCCCCAAAAGGGCTACTGGTGACTGGCTCTCCTATACCTGCACATGCAGGCAACACCCATTCTCCGCTTTTATCCAGACACAAGAAGTCAGGCCCTTGGCTTTATTTTTTTGATGTTCTATTAGGGATAACAATTTGGATGGGGTGAAGGGATTTATGGGATGCCCAACTTGAAGCAAAGAACAACAAAAATGGGACAACTTTCCTCTTCTGTACAAAAAGATCCTGAACAGCTTTCTTCTTTCCTCACACAATCCTTAGTAGATAAGTAGCAAAAGTACATTACAGACTAGGAGCTTTCAGCACCTCTTGGGAATAGCACAAAAAGATGAGGCAAACTGCATGCAGGAGTGTATCCTCTCTGTATGTAGAACTGCTCCCAGCTATTATTGTTTGAAGGCACTACCAGCCCTTCTGGCTGCTCTGAAGATCTCCCTAGGCAAGGATAAGATGGTTAAGTACAATGCTGTCCTTTTTAGAAAGCTTGCTACATGTGGTAGTCTCTCCCCTTGAAAATCACTGCAGATGTACTCACATTGTCCTCCTTGCTCCCACTGCTCTCAGGCAAGATTCCAAATCAAACCGAGCTACTGAATGGGTCCTCTTGAGTCACGGCCCCAGCCTAGGCTGGGGCTGGGGTCTCCTCTAGACCTAGGAGACCCCTCCTAGGCCACTGACAGCCTCTTCAGCACTTCATCTTCCACCTGACTCCTCTGCTAGCATGATTGATCCATATTTAAGGGCTGGCCTAGCCACTCTGCCAGGGCAGTACTCCTGGGGATTGGCCAAGTATGCAGATCAACCCTTCTGAGCTCCACTCACTAACTTCTAGAAATTTCTCCAAACTTCCAGAACCAGGTGAAGGCATCAGTGTTCTGCCTGAATAAGTCATCCAGCCTGACCTGCAATAAACCCTGACCCAGATTCCAGACTCATTTTACCATGAGTCAATACATTTGCCTGCACTATTCTAGCAGCACACTAGAGGGTGATACATTTTTATGCTATACTATTACAGTGTTCCCTAAAGGGATACTATAATGGTTTAGGGTCAATTATATTTTTAATTTGTACATTTTATAAATTAAAACTTATAAATCAAAAATATAATTGACACTGACTTCAAAGATTGTCACCAATTTAATATAATTTTCACCAACCTAAAAGAATTGCAAGCGAGTGTGCAGTAAAATTAAGTATTTCTGTTGCTTGCAGTCTTTTTTCCTTACGTATACCATATCGACTTGCAATATGATATTCACTATCATGATATGCACATGCAATTTGCCTAGAATTTGCCAAAAAACTTGACTAAAACAGCTGGGTAGAAAAAAAATTGACTCCAGGAGAGCCAATTCCCTAAGGCTACTTTCACACTGCAGCCTGGCTGTGGTAAAACCCCGCTAGTTTTAGCAGAGTTTTACCGGCACTGCAGCACCCCTTTTCAGTCGGGAGTGAGGCGCTTTTAACACCCCACAAGGGGTTAAAACGGGGTTGAAAGTTCCAGCGCTTGGCGCTTCCGAGGCGGTGTGCAACCACTTCGGAAGCACTTGTCATTCATTTCAATGGCAGGGGCGGTAGAGGAGCGGTATATACATCGCTCACCTCACCGCCCCAAAGATGCTGCTTGCAGGACTTTTTGTAATGTCCCGCAAGAGCACTCAGGCTTTCACAGTGGGATGGATTGAGGGGGATTTTTGAGGCGCTTTAGCTAAATAACGCCTGTAAAGCGCCTCAGTGTGAAAGTAGCCTTACACAGCCTCTTTCCTGCTCTGTCATATCCCTCTTCACTTTTAGGAGTGTCTACTTACTATGTGTAGTGGCCCAGTTTCCTTTGCTCCTCTTATCACCTCCTTACATAACTCTTATGTAAGAAGAGTACAGCATTGGGGGTACAGTGTTAGCCAGCACTACAGAAGAAAAAGATTTGGGGGTGCTTATTTCAGATGATTGCAAAATGAGCAAACAGTGTGACCAGGCAGTGGACATGAGAAGAATGTATTCTCAATACATTCCTCCACTATTCTCCTCGTTTCCTTTGACCCGGTGATGTGTATCATTCATCTGTGAGGATTTTCACTTCTCCCTATACTGTCTCGTCCTTTCTCCGACACATTCCGATGAAAGTGTGACTCCGCGAAATGTCCGCAATAAATCGATTTCGCGGAGTTTTTAGGGGGAGTTAGGTAGGGTGACACTTTCGGACTCACGAGAACGCCCTGTAATGTTTTTCAGGACGTTCGTCGTAGAAACCCCGCCACTCCACTCGCTACATATATGGCGAGGAGATGGCGGGGACGGTAACTTTACTTACTGTTCACGAAGGCT
>BLSH010365506.1:287871-299022 GCA_018402905.1 Glandirana rugosa | reverse complement strand
CTTCCAGGTTCAGATCAAAACATATTCATGTGTTAGAATGGCCCAGTCAAAGTCCAGACCTAAATCCAATTGAGAATCTGTGGCGAGACTTGAAAATTGCTGTCCAGGAATGCTCTCCACCCAATCTGACAGAGCTTAAGCTATTTTGCAAAGAGGAATGGGCAAAATTTTCACTTGTTAGATGTTCAAAGTTGGTAGAGACATCCCCAATAAGACTTGCAGCTGTAGTTGCAGTAAAAGGTGGTTCTAGAAAGTATTGACTCAGGGGGGCTGAATACAAATTCCCCCCCACACTTTTCACATATTTATTTGTAAAAAATGTGAAAACCATTTATCGTTGTCCTTCCACTTCACAATTATGTGCCACTTTGTGTTGGTCTATCCCAGGGGTAGGCAACCAGTAGCCCTCCAGCTGTTGTGGAACTACATTTCCCATGAGGCATTGCAAGGCTGGCAGTTACAATTACTCCCAGATGCATGATGGGACTTGTAGTTCTGCAACAGCTGGAGGGCCCCAGGTTGCCTACCCCTGGTCTATCCCATTAAATCTCAATAAAATACATTTACGTTTTTGGTTGTAATATGATAAAATGTGGAAAATGTCAAGGGGTATGAATACTTTTTCAAGGCACTGTATATGTAAGTGATATAACTAAAGGTTTGCTGGGCAATGTATGTCTCTTTGCTGATGATACAAAGGTGTGTAGTAGGGTTGATATCCCTGGAGGGGTCTGTAACATGGAACATGATTTGGCATTGCTGGAAGATTGGTCAAAGCAGTGGAAACTGCAGTTCAATATTTCTAAATGTAAAATAATGCATCTAGAACAAATAATCCCCTGAGTTAGTACAATATTGGGGGTACAGTGTTAGCCAGCATTACAGAGGAAAAAGATTTGGGGGTATTTATTTCAGATGATTGCAAAATGAGCAGAGTGACCAGGCAGTGGGAATAGAGAATATAATTCTAGGACACATCACTAGAGGGATGACCAGCAGGAGGAAGGAGGTTCTGATTCCTCTATATAGATCTTTAGTGAGACCTCACTTAGAATACTGTGTCCAGTTCTGGAGACCACACTTACGAAAAGATATTGATAAGATAGAACGAGTTCAGAGACGGGTAACAAAAATGGTGAAAGGTCTGGGGGATAAAACATATCAAGAGCGACTTCAGGAACTTAATATGTACAGTCTGGAGGAAAGAAGGGAAAGGGGAGACATGATTGAAACCTTTAAATACATCAAGGGGATGAATAAGGTTCAGGAGGGCAGTCTTTTCAATATGAAACCAAAATCAAGAACACGGGGACATGACCTCAAACTAACTGGGGGGAAGTTCAAAACTAATCTTAGAAAGTATTATTTTACTGAAAGGGTGGTTGATGATTGGAATACACTACCAACAGAGGTTGTGAAACAGTCAACAGTAAATGGCTTCAAACATGCTTGGGATAAACATAAATCTATAGTCAGACAATAAGGTTAGTGTAAAAAAAAATAAAAAAAATAAAAAAAATTAAAAAAGTAAAAAAATAAAAAGGGGCAGACTCGATGGACTACTCAGTCTTTTTCTGCCGTCACTTTTCTATGTTTCTATGTAGCTGCTGGGGAAGGATTGAAGGAGAATAATATAGAGCAGGGTTTCTCAACCAGGTTTCCATGAAGCCCTATGATTCCTCCAGAGGTTTCTAGGGGTTCATTGAGCAGTGTGGGGGGGGGGGGGGGGTTGGTGGATGGAGCTTCTGTATGAGCAATAAAGTAATTGGACATTACACTAACTACTAGTGCAGGGGGGTCCTTGACCACTAATTTATTGTCCTTCTCCCACTAAAATACTGTGTAAAGAAGCACCACTTTGACAATCAGTGGAAGGGGTCACTTCTCCACTGATTACTATGTTTCTTTTCTGGCCATTGATAATTAAAATGTAATTTGATTATTATTAGTGGAAATAATTGTATACTAGTGTTGTAACAATGATCTACTCTGGTTGTCACCAATCGCTAAATACGCCACATTCTATATCTACAATGTACGCTAATATACCATAAACTGAACATAAAGTAATTTTTAGTAGGGCTTCCCGATGACATTAAATTTATTTTAAGGGTTCCCCCCCAGGGTATAAGGTTGAAAAATGACCACAATAAAGTATCATTTGAGGGACAGCTCTGCTGGGGCTGCTAACATCACATCCAAGATAGTGGTGTCCAGCAGCAGTCTTTTGGGTGTCTACACAAAAGAGACTTGTACAGGTAGATAACATGCTTAAAGAACTTTTAATGCACACATATTTTCATTTTTTTTATAAAATGAATGGTCATTTTCTTGTTCAATATTTTTATTTAGAAATATTGACAGATTAAAATTTCAACTATGCAACATTGATGGTACACATAGGTTTGCAGAGCCTATTGCATTATGGTGTGTACCCCAAAGCTCAAACACACATGCTCGTGTGTGTATGTATATATACAGTATCTCACAAAAGTGAATACTCCCCTCACATTTTTGTAAATATTTTATTCTATCTTTTCATGTGACAACCCTGAAGAAATTACATTTTGCTACAATGTAAAGTAGTGAATGTACAGTTTGTATAACAGTGTAAATTTGCTGTTCCCTCAAAATAACTCAACACACAGCCATTAATGTCTAAACCGCTGGCAACAAAAGTGAGTACACCCCTAAGTGAAAATGTCCAAATTGGGCAAAAGGGTTTTTTTTTTTTGTGTGGCCACCATTATTTTCCAGCACTGCCCTAATCTTCTTGGGCATGGAGTTCACCAGAGCTTCACAGCTTGCCACTGGAGTTCTCTAACACTCCTCCATGATGACATAACGGAGCTGGTGGATATTAGAGGCCTTGCGCTCCTCCACCTTCCGTTTGAAGATGCCCCACAGATGCTCAATAGGGTTTAGGTCTAGAGACATGCTTGGCCAGTCCTTCACTTTTACCCTCAGTTTCTTTAGCAAGGCAGTGGTCATCTTGGAGGTGTATTTGGGGTCGTTATCATGTTGGAATACTGCCATGTGGCCCAGTCTCCGATGGGAGGGGATCATGCTCTGCTTCAGTATGTCACAGCACTCATGCAGCCCCAGACCATGACACTCCCACCACCATGCTTGACTGTAGGCAAGACACACTTGTCTTTGTACTCCTCACCTGGTTGCCACCACACACGCTTGACACTATCTGAACCAAATAAGTTTATCTTGGTCTCATCAGACCACAGGACACAGTTCCAGTAATCCATGTCCTTAGTCTGCTTGTCTTCAGCAAACTGTTTGTGGGATTTCTTGTGCATCATCTTTAGAAAAGGCTTCCTTCTGGGATGACAGCCATACAGACCAATTTGATGCTGTGTGCGAAGTATGGTCTGAGAACTGACAGTCTGACCTCCCACCCCTTCAACTGCTGCAGCAATGCTGGCAGCATTCATACGTCTATGTACCAAAGTCAACGTCTGGATATGGAGCTGAGTATGTGCACGCAACTTCTTTGGTTGACCATGGCGGGGCCTGTTCTGAGTGGAACCTGTCCTGTTAAACCACTGTACAGTCTTGACCACCATGCTGCAGCTCAGTTTCAAGGTCTTGACAATCTTCTTATAGCCTAGTCCATCTTTATGTAGAGCATAACAATATTTGTTTTAAGATCCTCAGAGAGTTCTGTGCCATGAGGTGCCATATTGAACTTCCAGTGACCAGTATTAGAGAGAGCAAGAGTGATAACACCAAATTTAACTCCCCTTCTCCCCATTCAAACCTGAGACCTTGTAACACTAACGAGCCACATGACTAAAAAATGAATTTGGACATTTTCACTTAGGGGTGTACTTACTTTTGTTGCCAGCGGTTTAGACATTAATGGCTGTGTGTTGATTTATTTTAGGGGGCAGCAAATCTACACTGTTATACACTCACTACTTTACATTGTAGAAAAGTGTAATTTCTTCAGTGTTGTCTTATGAAAAGATATAATAAAATATTTACAAAAATGTGAGGGGTGTACAAAAGTATTGGACCACCTCTCCAAATCAGTTGGTGGAGGGTGGATTATTGTGTGGGGTTGTCTTTTCAGGGGTTGGGCTTGGCCCCTTAGTTCCAGTGAAGGGAAATCTTAAGGTGTCAGCATACCAATACATTTTGGACAATTTCATGCTCCCAACTTTGTGGGAAGAGTTTGGGGATGGTCCTTCCTGTTCCAGCATGACTGTGCACCAGTGCACAAAGCAAGGTCCAGAAAGACATGGATGAGCGAGTTTGGGGACTGGCCTGCACAGAGCCCTGAACTCAACCCAATAGAACACCTTTGGGATGAATTAGAGCAGAGACTGTGAGCCAGGCCTTCTCATCCAACATCAGTGCTGGACCTCACAAATGTGTGTTTGTGTGTATATACTGTATACATAAATATATATACTTACACACACTCTTGTAAACAAATGTAAACATTTTAAAATGTATTAGAACATGGACAGTGTCAGTAGGGCAGTGGACGTGTCAGTAGTTTTTCATTTTTTACAATTTTTTTTTCAATGGGGGCTTTGGTGAAATATCAGGGGTCTAAATAGACTCCTGATGTCTTACTTTTATGACAGAGAAAGGGACTAAGGACAGATATTCCCCAGTCTCTTTCTCTGCAGCTTTAGCTGCACAGAACAGTGAGTGCTTATGGATTCCACCCCAGAGTGAGGCGTCAATTTTTTGGTGAATAATGGATGATTCTGTTTTTAGTTTCAGTATGGCGGGTGATTTTCGCTTTTGAAATTTTCCAATTCCATTATACAGAGCAATGTACAGTAGATGGCATCTTGATGGTTTATCCCTCATAGGTTCAAGATTGGTTGTCACCTCCTCAGCTAAAAAAAAAAAAAAAAACAAGACAAATGACTTTTACTTCCCTTATTCGGCATCTTCATCCTTAAAATTTTCCCAGTCTGCATGATATGTGAATGAGAGAAACCATATATTTAAAAAAAAAATATTTCTAAGCTATCTTCTCTCTACTGTAACTGTTAACATGGATTTCCTCTAAACGTTATTTAGATAGATGATGGAAAGGGCAGAGCTACCTTGCAGAGAGTGGACCTTCTGAAGATTGTTGAAAAACCAGAGGACATTTTACAGTACAGACTGCACGTGTCAGCCACCGTCATCACTGAAGCAGGTTAGACAAATGAACGCTAAAGCTGATCTAAACCACAAAAATTACGGTATTATGTAGCTCATCCTTATTCATTAGTTAAAGGATATTTGAAATCAAGGCCAAAATCATAATATATGAGAGCTATACCAAAAGTAACGCACAAGCGGGCATAACTTTCTTATTAACTTACATAGGTTGTTCAAATTTTACATGTTGGTACCAAAAAAGCAATGTGCTGTCATTGAGTTTTTGATGAAGTAGGGGTGAAGGCTGTTCGACATCCACAGAAGACTACAGAATGTTTACAGAGATTACGCTATTTACAAGAGTCACCAATAACAAGACATTGCCCTGGTCAATGGGGTCATCTCTGAAAACATTCTGTAAGCTTCTATTAATGTTGAACAAAAGAAAAAGCTATTGGAACCCAACCATCATTGAGCGGGGCACATAAAAGGGCCAGGAGGGTGGTAGGGAACACCAGGTAAAATGGATGCAGCTTCTCTAAAAATTAGGTCTTGAGATCCTAATGCGCATATAAAAAACAAACACAAGAGTGCACCTCCATCTAGGTGTAGCGATTTATTAAAAAAGCATAAAAGACAATAAAAATGCAAGCACTAGGTACAAGTGGATCAAGGCTTATCATAGACCCATATAGACCTCCATAGGATTACCGTGAGGCTGCAGAGCTCAGCAGGCATGTGGCTTAAAGCAGAATTGAAGCAGAATATTGATGGAAGTGCAGCTGTCAGACTTCAGACTGGAACATAACCATTGGCAGCTTCCAGAAGTAGCAAGATGGGTGCCAGTTGGTTTGATAAAGGGGCCCTCCTGTCTGCCCTGAAACATGTAGCCACATCCCCTCCACTTTCTGTCTTCACCCAGCCGAGAGAGACGCTGTTTTGGATCTGCAGCCATCTTGCCACTTCTGGAAGCTGCTGTTGCTTATGTTCCAGCCACAAGTCTGACAACTGCACTTACATCAAGAACTCTGCTTCAACCAGCCACATGCCTACTTAGCTCTGACAGCACATCACTTCTGCTTGGAATCCATTATTTACCTGTCATAAAGAAGAAGTAGAGTTACTATAGAGGAACATGTGAAATGGGAACAACGTATGTAAATTAATTTAAAAAAAAAAAAACACTTTTGCATCATATTCGGTACAGCCCTCGTATATTGCAGCTTACCAGTCCTTAGTTATGGGAGCTGTATTAGTTTTATTTTAAGCTGTGTTTCCTTTTTACCTGGTACTCTTGTGACAAATACAGAGATTTCCCTTTACTTCCTGTGCCAGGGACACAGCAAATGCAAAACACAAAAAGTTTTGGGGTTTCAATGATACTACATATGGAGGTCTATGTATGTATAAAAACATTTGTTGAACGAATGTCAAACATGTTTTGGTCATAATTTTTGTAATAGATTCATTCCTATGTAGCCATGCCCCCGTAGGGGTTGATGAATGTAGTGGTTCCCCTGTCACTCTGCCCAGCCAGACATCCATCTATCAGTCACTCAGAGATACAGAACAGTCCATAGCTTTGTTTTTTTGTTTTTTTTATTGATCAAATTAAACTTGGATGGGAATAGGGAAATTATGGGATGCCCTGGAAATTTAATGAAACTCGCTTGGGACTTCTATATACGCTCCAGTATATACACTCCAGTCTTCTCTCCAGCACAAACTCTTGCTTAAAGTAATAAACCCACAACAGTAAAATAAGTCTGTAGGTGTGTTTACAGATTCTAACTGACTGTCCAGACCCTGCTTCCTCCTCCACACCCAGTAACTAAAAAAAGAACACAGTGGGTGTGATTTCACATCTAGAATCATGGAAGATCCACCTCCCATAAGTTAACATGAACACATTTAATATGAACACAGAGACTGCAGTGGATTTCTAAAGGCAGTAATTCCATAAATGAAATAACAGCACTGCACATGTTTTTTGCAGCAGCAGTTGCAGCCTGCAGCCATGCATATTGAGGTCAAAGATAATTTCTATACTTTTGTAAACCCCCCACCCCCTGTCATCCCCATTCTCCTCTTTTTTTTTCCAATATGTTTTTATTGAATTCTCAAGACCAAGTACATCTTACAGTAATTGCAAAGATTGTTTTACAGGTACAGTATATATTCAATAATTCGGAAGAATATCAGTTTCTATATCAATCAAGTAACTATGAGCTTGAAACCTGTTATAGAACATACCATTTGAGTATCATTATTTTTGTATAACCTTTTTTGCCGCATCACCAGACCCCCCCCCCCCCGGATCAATCTGCGACCGAGGAGTCAGGAGCACCCGGCCAACGACAACCCAAACTAGTTATGCTCTTACATAGGCTTGTCTCAGTATTGCATATTTGCATATGGTTTCTTCACTAAAAACTATATTGTACATCATTTATGTATCAAAGATCCACATAGCTTATCTTCCAGCTGGTTTTTGAAAAATCTAGTGTGTAGACCTAATGCCTTGGTGTGTGCATATGAGCAATCATGCACCTTCTAAACCATATAATCACAAAGCTAACCCGTATCAACATCTGATTAATAGCGCCTTTGACCTGTGTATTAATAATGATACTATCTTTATAAAGAAGAGGTAATAAAAAGGTTATATGAGATAAAAAATAAATATAGTAAAGAAATAGAGAGAGATAGCTTAGATCAGATAGATTTGGATGATGGTTCCAGGCCTTTAAGGCCTTATGTGTCAAGTGTCATAAACTAAGAAGTTGGTCGTATGCCTGGGTATATTTGAATTCTACCCAAGTGTTCCATATTTTATTATGTTTATCTGTTGATTCGTTGGCTATTGCCCTGGTTTCCTCCAATGCATGCAGGCCACTCACTGCCATCAGCCATTCCTTCAGGGTGGGTGTATATACAGATTTCCAGTGCTTGGGGATCAGTGATCTTGCCGCTGTGAGTAAGTGTCTAGTCAACGATCTCTTATATGGTGTCATAGATCGGTTGGAAATGTGAAGGAGACAGCAAGCGGGTGTTAATGCTATGGTAGTTTCTGTGATCTTTTTTATCGTGTCCCTGACTGATGTCCAGTAGGTTTGAATTTGGGGACATTCCCACCATATGTGCCTTGATCCTTATTACAACTCCAGCACCTATCAGAGAGTTCAGGGAACCATCTTTTCACTTTAATTCGGGTTATGTACCAATTTGTGAGGATTTTGAATGACGTCTCTTGGAATCTAGTGCTAATAGAGCATTTGTGTGCGAACACGCAGGCATGGAGCCACTGGTCATCGGTAATTGTTGTTTTAAGAGTATCCTCCCAGAATAATTTATGTGTATTTCTATCTGCAGGAATGGTAGGATGCAGTAAGGCGTAAGCCAATCAAGTAGATTTTGGGGTTGGGGATCCCTCCAGGCATATCTTCTCTAATGGTGTGAGCGCTCTTTTAAAGTGTGGTAATTTAGAGGTATTAGTTATATAGTTATGGATTTGTCTATGTGTCCAATAACTTAGAGCTGTATGTCCCTGATCGATTTGAAGTGCAGCATAAGATTTCATTCTGCCTTGGTGTATGCAATTAATGGCCAGCAGTGGTTTGTGTCTGTATGTGAGGGCTTGATGATGTAACGGTTGTCCTGGTGGGAAGTCCGGATTGCAGTGTATAGGTGTCAGAGGTCCTGGTGACGAAGAGATGCCCAGTGTCTTGCACGACCTTCTGAAGACCTCTAGCGTGGCCCCTATCAAGGGATGGCGTTTCAGATTACTGAGACACTTCTCCAAGGGTATCCAAGGTACAAAACTCACAAGAGTTTCATCAATACTATTCTCCAAAGCCACCCAGTCTTTGTTTCCAGCATGGCAGTTCCAATCTATGATACGTGTAATATGAGAGGCATTGTAATATTGTTTGAAGTCTGGAAAACCCAGTCCTCCAGTCTGTTTAGACCTCGTGAGGAGTTGCAGTTTAATGCATGGTTTCTTCGAAGCCCATAAGAATCTCCGAAGCATTGTCTGCAGTGATAGGAAAAAGCTTGCAGGTATGCTTATCGGTATAGTTTGGAGCAAATATAGCACTTGTGGCAAAATTGACATCTTTATTATCGCCGCCCTTCCGAACCATGAATAGTACTTTAAATTCCATTGGGTAAGGGTCTTGTTTAAATTAGATAATAGAGGCTTAAAGTTTGTCACATACATGGATTCCAGGTCTGGCGTAAGCCAAACCCCCAGGTATTTAAGAGCCTTCTCTTCCCATGTGAAGGGACAGTTAGCTCTGACCCTGGCCAGATTATTTCCTCTCAAAGTTAAGTTCAAAGCTTCAGACTTCCCATAATTGATTTTAAAATTGGACATGTAACCATATATGTCGAAAGCTTTACGTAAATTGGGAATGGAAATATGTGGTTGAGCTATGAAAAATAATAGATTGTCAGCGTACGCTGCCGTCTTGTACATTCTCCCACCGACCTGGAACCCATGTATTGATGCTGTGTTGTTGATTGTCCTTATTAGAGATTCTAATGTCAAAATAAAAAGCAAGGGGGATAAGGGGCAGCCTTGCCTCGTTCCATTGTGTATCCTAACTGGATAGGGTATTATTTATCTTCAATCTAGCTGTCGGGTACTGATATAGAGTAGAAATCCAGGAAAGCATATGTGTTTGGAGGCCTATGTGTGAACATGTCGCTAGGAGAAAGTCCCATGAGACCCTATCGAAGGCTTTTGCTGCATCTGTAGATAGCAGCATGCCCTCAAAATCATCAGCATGTGCCCTGTAGATAAGGTTTAAAGCTTTTGTGACATTATCTCAGGCTTCTCTCCCAGGCATAAAACCCATTTGTTCCGGGCCGATTAGGTCATTTAAAAAGAGTCGTAGCCTATTCGCCAAAATCTTGGCGAATAGTTTTAGATCTAGATTAAGTAGGGAGATTGGGCGATAATTGCTGCAATCCGTGTGGTCCTTATTTGGTTTGGGGAGAATCGTGACATGGGCCATCAAAAATTCTGTTGGGACTGCTTGGGGCTCTTTAAAGTGGTTTAAGGCTTTTAGTAAGTGTGGTGACAGGAGGTTGGCATATGTTTTGTAATAATGTGCGGTGAAGCCGTCCGGGCGCTCTTCCCTGTTTTCAATGTTTTTATAGCATCAATGAGTTCCCCTTCCGTTAAGGGTTCTTCTAATTTGTGAGCGTCTGCCTCGTTAAGTTTGGGGAGGCCACAATTAATTAAGTATTCTTTGAGAATTTGTGTCCTTGTGCCTAAAAGTTCTCCGGGCTTATGTGGGAGCTGTAAATGGTATAACTTTGAGTAATAAGCCTGAAAGACTTCAGCAATTTTATCTGTTTCCCCTCTTGTGTTTTGATAGAGTGAACATTAGAAGCCAATTGAGAGTCTTTCAGTGCCCTGGCTAAAAATTTGCCTGATTTATCACTATGCTCATAGTAGAACCCTTTTTTCAAGAATAGTGTCCTTTTTGCTTTGACATCTAATATATTTTGTAGAGATTTTCTTAGTTCTTGAAGTTCAATTGCAGTAGTCAATGCTAATGAAAGTTTATGTTGTGATTCCAGGCGTCTGATCTGTTTGATCAAGTCATTGATTTCTTTGTCAGTTTCTCTTTTTCTTTTAGCTCCCAAACTTATGAGTTCACCCCTTACTACACATTTATGGGCTCCCCATATTGTCATGGGTGAGAGATCATCTGTAGTATTGTTAATGAAATAAGACTTTATCACTGATGCAATGTGTTGTTATCTTGTCAAGTCAATTAGTATTGTTGGATTGAGCCTCCATGTGCCTCCTTTAACCGCTTAACAACCGCCCCATAGACAATTGACGTCTACAGGGCGGTTGCTTAATTCTGGGAGGACGTCTATTGACGTCCTCCCAGAATCGCGGTTCCCACGCGCCCTCCCCACTTGAGTATTCAAACCCTCGATTTTCTTTTTCTCTTTGACTGTTTCTTTAGTTACTGAACTAGTTTGTCTAGTCTGCGGACCTTAGTGTTGTAT
>BLSH010365506.1:247472-260329 GCA_018402905.1 Glandirana rugosa | reverse complement strand
TATTATTTAAAAAAAAAAAAAAAATCAAATAATCACTGCTCATTTAAAAATGACGTTTTTTTACAAACTTTTTTTTCATTGATACATGTCCCCCAGGGCAGGACCCGGACCCCTATAACCATTGTATGCCCAATTACTTGCATATAAGCCTTTAAAATGGGTACTTTTGATTTTTTTGAAAACATTATTTTTTATTGAGCTTTTACAACAATACAAAATCCCGGAAATACAAAGCATATCGGTTATTCGTATAAAATAACACTTAGAGAATGTACAGTACATATTGAAAAAGTGTCATCTAGGACGTTGCTCATTCTTACAATTACGTTGCATAGGTTGGCTGGGGTATAAACATAAAGCAAAAGTTTTGCAATACAGAATTAACAGAGAATATGAGAATAAGGGAAAAGAAAGAGGATAAGGGAAAAGAAAGAGAAATTGAAGCACCAAAAGGATATAGCACAGGAAAGAGCCGATGAACTTTAGTACAGTGCTAAGTTTTCAGAGAGTTTGTGGGACCAGCTGAACCTCAAAGATAACTCGGTACGTATTATGTGAGCTGTTCCCTCCATATCTCCCAATGTGCATTGAATATTTTACATTTTTCCAGGTTATTGATTAATAAGGATTCATACATATAGTGTGCATGGACTAAGGCCAATGCCTCTGAAAGATTCTGAGTTTTATTGGACCTCCAGTTGCTAGCTATTAGGGTTTTGGCTGCAAGAAATATATGTGTAATAACAGCTCGGAAACTAGGAGGGAAGCGCTCTATGCCGGGGGCCTAGTAGAGCTAAGGCTGGATCTGGCTGTGTAAGACATCCCGTGATGGAGGAGATTTTCCTGAAAATGCCATTCCAAAAGCTGGTGAGGCTTTTGCACTTCCAGAAAATGTGCATAATATTCCCTATTTCTCCAGTCTCTCCAGCATAGGGGGGAATTGTGCTGAGAGAATTTAGCTACTCTAAGGGGAGTAAGATATCACCTCAGGATTAGCTTCTGATAAGTACTTTTGATTTTTGACGTTCGGGTCCCATTGATATTGGTTTCATTATTTGGGTCCAAACTTTCGTGATGTTCAAAAGTTCTGGTGCGAACTGAACAGGGGTCCGTTTGGCCCATCCCTAGCTGCCACTCACCGACAACAGTGGATCCTTTAAAGAGCCTTCAATGTAGTCTCTATGCTGCTCTCCTGCTCCCTTGTGCTACTCCAGGATGACGACTCCTCTCCTGGTTGCACCCGAGCCTTCAGGCCTCAAGGTCACCTCCCCAGACTGCAGGCTCCCTCCCGGGTGAGGCCTCCACAACACATCTCCTACATTCTCCATTCTTCCATTGCAACTCTCCTCCCACCTGCTGGCAGATTACTGTATTTAAGGAGGCCTGCCCCCTGCCAGTCCAGACGGTGGATTGCTCAGGGCTCCTTGTCATACATCAGAAATTGACACCTCCTCATCCATCCCCTTTTCCAGAGCTTTCCAGCTCAAAAAGGGAGGAGTATCCAAGGGCTGTTCCTTCCTGCAATCTCCAGCCCTCCCTGAGCCAGCCCAGATCAAAACAATCAGGCCTGCACTTACTGTCAGGCCTGACTAGATTTTACCTCTCCTAACAAAAACTCACTACAAAAATGCGCCTATAACTATGGGGGCGCTACATGTGCATTTAGGGCACATAAATGCACCTATGTTGACATGCATTTTCAAGCTTCATTTAGTTTTAAAATATGCTTCAATACCTTTCTTCTCTATTTTTTTCAACTTCACTAAGCTTTATTACTAAAAAGTGTATTAGTCCTTGTTTACACGTTTGCTTTGCTTCCAGAAGAGCCATTCACATTGAGATCTAGATATAGAGCATTTGAAAGGAGGTGAGGGGGCATTCTATCATCTCCCCACTGCCTGTTTTAACTCCTAAATGCTGGACTACTGCATCACAACCACATACGCTGTGTGTGGTTTCCGGGTGATCACAGCATGGCCCTATTCACTTAAATTGGTTGCATATGTCATATTTACCAGCCCCTTCTTTTCCTGAATGAACATAATGATCAATCAGTACAGATCATGCACTGTGTTCATTCATAACTGAAGCATAGTAAATTGTGTTTTTTTTTGGGGGGGGGGTTGTCAGGTTGACTGTATGGGGCCCCATGGTTTCTAACAGCAGCCCTAGGTTTAAGCTCTGTAGTGTTCATCCATTTAAGAAATGGAAATCATAACTTTTATAGAAAAGGGCTTGAAGAGCATCAATATAATACAAAAAAGATTATGACAGGGATGGACATTTGTTGATGTGTAGAAAAGCTGGTCATCAGATAATTATTTGTGTAGAAGTGTTTCAAGCTCTCTAGCTTTCTTCTGTCCAGATATATGAGTCAGGATCGTGATGGACTGACGGTTACTGGTTAATGGGTGGGTGATGATGTGAGCGGGTTGGAAGAATTCCCTTCCAATAATTTCTGCCCAACTTAAAGCGGTAGTAAACCCTATAAAAGAATAAAAAAATGTGTAGCCAATGTCCCCCTTAGGGGTGGCTGGTTGTTGTGGTCCACCTGTCACACCTCACCCCAGCGTCCTTTCAATGAGCCAAGTCTCTGCCATTGGGCGCAGGGTGGCAGGCTGGTGTGTTCCAGCAGGGTCAGGGTAGAAACAAAAACACAACCCCTGCAGTCTTCCAGCAGTCCTCTGTGTCTTTGGCCTCTACAAAGAAAGCTGTAGTCCTCCAACAGTCCCTTTAAATGTAGAAGTGTGGGTCAGGCAGCCTCCTCCTGCTTTCCCCTTCTCCCCTGACAGAAATTGAGTAAATCCTTGCAGGCTGGTTCGGTTTCCCCACAAGGACCTTGTCTCCGTAAATGGCACGCCCCAGGCCCCACTCTTGCTTTAACTCCGCAAAGCAGTTCCGGACATCACAGTCCTGCCTCTCTGCTCTGGAGCTCTCCACGACATCCATGATATGGGGAGGGACACATGGAAAGTCTAGTCCCCACTCCAAGGCAACTTTGCCTTGTACCTCCCGTTGGAACCGGGACAGCCTAGGTAACTCCTTCACTTTCCCTGTCCCCAGCCGGATCAGGGTGTCAGGGGATCTGATTGCCTATTGCCAGAAGGTACTTGCCCTGGTCTGGGTAGTGGAGGGCCTATTAAGGAACAGCTGACTGTGAGTGATAAGCGTTCCTGCAGCCTCGTCCATATCCAGCTCCGACTCTGGTCCTCCCCCGTCCTCTGATGGAGTTTCCAGCCCATGGGACCTTCCTGTCACCCACTCCTCTTCATCTGGACTTTCCTCAGGGCATGACCATTCTACAAGTCTTTCAAGGGACCCAAACTCAGCTTACAGTCTGGGGATCCCCAATCAGACTGCCTATCTCCCTGCTCCTTTTGCAGCTCACCAAAAAGCACACACACCCTCCTGCACTAACTCCGCTGGACAGGAAACAAATATGGGCAGACCTATGGCCGGTGTAGCTGGGGATTCTAGTTCCTGCTGGACAGTATTTACAGGTCCTAGGTCCCTGACCGGGCTTTCAGTCACGACAACTCCCTCTTTCCTTCCCTCTTTGGTGTTCACGAGCAACTCCTCTCCGCCTTGACGGGGTGGCTCCAGGCCCGCTCTGGCCTTCCGGGACTTTTTCGGCTGTAACATGCAGAGTCCAGACTGCAGGTCCACATTGAAGTAACATGGATCCTGCTGAATGCCCATCCGCCGCATTAATGGCTCGTAGCAATGGCCACACCGTACCCATGCTTCCACTATTGCTGTTGGCATCCGACATCCTGGGCAGAGCAGGTACAGTCTTTTCATCCCATCCACCACCCCAAGGGTGAATCCCCCATGGTGCTCAAGCCAGACACCTGTGTCCACAAGCGGCAGTTCCGGGAACCAAGTCAGAGCTGGCAGCAAGCGACCACCCTCCACCATCTTTCTCAGCCTCGTGACATCTGATTGGGTGCAGGGAAATGTTCATCTCCTCCAAGGCTAGCTCCGCCTCCTCACTTCCAGATGGGCTGGTGTCACTGAATCTAATTGTTAGTTTCTTTCCTGGTCACGCTGCTGTAACCCCTGATGTGCAGGATAGAAACTTGCAAACATGCTGGCTTTTGCAGAACTTGCCCAGACATGCTGGCCCTTGCGGTGGTTGTCGGTAGCATGGTGATTTTAGAAATGCCCCTTGTCTTCCTGTATGGGACCACTCTAATGCAGTCTCACCCCTGGGCTCCCGCAAGCTCACCCCGATCACCCTTGGCAACAGGAAACAGTCCCAGGCACTCTTCACCATTACAAACAGGATTTTTGAGCACAAGTTCAGTGTGCCCAGCATTCTCAGAGTGCTGGGCATATTTAGAATCCAGTGAGGAATGTCCGGCCTCAGCAGGGCTCGGGACATATTTGTAATCCATATGCGCGGTCACCCGCCGTGGTTGCCACGGGTGATAATGCATGTTAAAAGTCACTGAATTACAGGATAAAGACACTCAAGAGTGTCTGCCCCATTGCGGTTGAAGCAACTGGGTAGGTTAGAGCAGCAATTGGCAGCAGCTCCCTCCAGTTGCTATGGACAATGGTACACTTGTAGAAACTTTCGCTGTTTAGCAACTCACAAATCCTTCCCCGGGTTCAGTCCACACTAGCAATGGAACATATACAGTTCCCTGGCTCAGTTCTCTTGCGATTTCTAGGGGTAACGACTGGCAGCTTTACAGGTGAATCCCGAACGAACCCCCAAATTAAGCCAAGTCCCCCTTAGGGGTGGTTGGTTGCTGTAGTCCACCTGTCCCTCTGCCCTAAATCACACATTTCCTTTCATCCAGAGTCACAGAACAGGCTGGTGCTTTGTTGTTTTTGTTGTTTATTAGGGGAATAAACTTGGAAGGGGTAGGGGTGACCGTGGGATGCCCAATAGATCAAGAAACAGGACCGTCTATATATACACCTCCGTATATACACTCCTAATTCCTCCAGCACTGACACTTGCTGATGTTACACTTCTCATACTTCTCTCCTGCACAACACTTGCTTCTCACAGGTGAGACCCGAAAGGATATTTATCAGGCCTCCAACATCTTCTTACAGCCTAACTAGCACATGGTGAGGCCTGTGTTTCTGCTGGCAGGACCTCCAAGCTGCCTATTACAGAGAAGGGCCACGGACCCTCAAAGTGTAGCTGAGTACATTTGTGCTAGCTAGGGTTTGACTGGCTCCTCTGACCTCTTCAGACTGTCCATTGTATCCTCCCAACCTGTTTCCATCTACTTCCTCTAGCTACCAGGGTGTGTCACTCACCGAGACCAGTGGATCCTTTACAGAGCCCTTTTTCCTGTAGCCTCTCTGTTGCTCTCCTGCTCCTTGGTCAGAACTCCTCTGTGTGCTGTAAGAGGGGTTCCTTCCACTTCCCGAGCCTCCAAGCCCAAGGTCACCCCCCCCCCAGACTGGGGACTTCCTCAGGGCCTCCGCAACACCTGCTACAACTTCAACTCTTCCACCTGGCACTCTCCTCCCTCCCACTGGCAGACCACAATATTTAAGGAGGCCTGCCCCTACCAACCCAGGCTGGGGATTGGTCAGTGCTCCTTAGCATACTTCAGAAAGCCTCACCTCCTCTTTCCATCCCCTTTTACAGAATGTTCTGAAGAAAAGGGGAGGAGTAACCAAGGGGTGTTCCTTCCTGCAGCGTCCAGCTCTTCCTGGGCCACTCCCTGCCCTAATCAAAACAATCAGGTCTGCACATCAGTCAGACCTGAATAAATTTGCCTCTCCTAGCAAAAAACTATCACTAAAGCACCTATCTACAATGGGGGCGCTACAAATGTTTCCACCTACAAGGCAATATTATAATGTGCTAGTATGCACTGCATGCTAACACATGATGAAATACCTTAAAACGAAGCCCTCCAGTGGAACGCTGTCACCACTGCAGGCACTTCAATCTCCACCTGGTCTTCCTTCCGGGTTTGGGGACTCCAGGCATCTGATTGGCTTAGCCGTGTGACGTCACTCCAATGCACGAATGTCATCCCTTCAGAACGCATGTACCGGTGACATCACCAGCTGCTGCTCGCAATAATATCTCCTAAACGGTGCATGTTTTAAGAGATATTATTTTACTTACAGGTAAGCTTTATTATAAGCTTACCTGTATGTAAAAATAACATTTCAGGATTTACTACCACTTTAAAAAGAAGGTGGCAATGAGCCCCTTTTGGGGCTTGGGCTGCTATTTGCTCTGAGCAGCCCGGTCTGTCTCGGGAGCTGATGCCTCTAGGATTGTTTCTAGTACTGACTATCTAATGACATATGATACTTCTCTGGCATCTGACTCCTTCTCTTTGGTTGCTTCATTGAAGCATGTGTGGCAACCTAGATTATCTGGGAGGGCTGGTACTCAGCAAACCCAGCAAGCATTTGCGGCAGGACGGGTGCGATGACTGCTGTGGCGGTAAGATGAATGTGATCTTCTATAACCCGAGTGGTGGTGGCGGGATGAGGATCTGGACCGGTTTCTCCTAGACTTCCTGTGTGCTGATGTAGATGCATGAATGAATGCTCTTTCCATTTTGACCTGTTAGGGCTGTATGGGCACCACAGTGTTAGTGATTGTGCTCTCTTTTTCTAATCTTCACTACTTACCCATCAGAAGACCCCTTACCTTACAGGCTGTGAGTGGTGTGCTTGAGCAGTGGCCCCCATGAAAGAAAAGGATAAACACCTGCAGTAATCACAAGGGTATGATATAAGAGATTGCCATAGAGAGCGCACAGAGTCTTTACAGATACAGATAAGGATACAGTGAGACCAGTAAGTGTAGTAAGAGAAGCAGTACCTAGGGCAGCAGTGTGTAGCAAAAAAATCTGTTGATCTCTTGCAGAAAATGCCAGCTCCCTGGAAAAATCAGCTGCGATTTTTAAACCTGCTGTCATGCCGGAAGTGACGTCACCACACATGCGCAGTAGCGATGCGCGGCGTCCTGCGCCATCGTGAATAAGTGAAAACCGGAGTTCCCATTGACGTCACCTCCAGTTGCGCATGCGCAGGTGTGTCAAAAGCTAGAGCCGCCATCTTTGAATAGGTCCCGACATCCAGTGAAACTACAGAGCGCGGAGGAGCCTAAGGAATTTTTTTGAGGAGGAAAGAGAAAACATACTGGATGGCCACTGCAATATCTCTAAGCCTATTTAAGGCTTGTATGCACCAAAGCCTCCTATGCTCCCCCGAGACAATCAGATTGTGGATCCCTTCATATAGCTCTTTTAGAGACTGCACAGGAGAGGACTTCTACCCAGGAGAGGCATAACCTGGTGGGGCGAATTGCGATAAGGGGTTTTCACGTGTGTCCATCCATCCTGTCAAGTGAGGGAAAAAATGCTGTGGGGTCTCTCCCTCTAAAATTTATAGTTAACCTATCCTATCAGGTTGGGGGGGGTGGAGTAACAACCCAGTATGTGCTGTCATGATGCGTCAGGAAAAGGTTTGTGGAGCAGCAATATTAAAAAAAAACAAGATTATGACGGGGGTAGCAATTTGTTGATGTAAAGACCAGTGGGTTGCTAGAAAATTATTTGCATAGAACTGTTTCAAGCTTTGATGCTTTTGTCCATCCAGATATGGAAGGCATAGCTTGAGCTTCTATAGAAAAGGGCTTGAGGACCAGCAATGTAAAACAAACCAAATTATGATAGATTTGGCAATTTGTTGATGTGAAGACAAGTTGGTCTGAAGCCTCCCGTCCTTCTTTTTCCCTTCTGGACATTTCAGGTAAAGGTTAATGAAACAGGAATGAGTTTTTCTTCTCTTTTAGGTGTTGGTTACCAACCCAGATGGCTCACCAGCAAATGGAATTCCAGTAGTGGCTAACCCAGGAAATTTCAGAGGTGTTACTGAGGCGGATGGAACAGCTAAGTTGCAAGTAAACACTGATTCAGCTGTAAAACCTATGAAAAAAACGGTAAGTTTTGGAGGAAAACTGCCCTTAGGGAAGTACAAGGGTTGCCATTATTGACAACTGGCATATTAATCAGTACACCAATTCATATAAATAGATTGTTTGAAAAGTTCTGTTTTCTTCCACCTATATATATTTTTCTGTGCTTTATTGAACTTCATCAGGTTTCTGTAGTTCTGTAATATGCTGACATCCAGTGATGGTTTTAGGCCACTACAACTAGTTTACTTATGTAATTTGGTATCTCCCTCTATTCTCCCCTTCTGTTTAGTGCTAGTAAGTTCAATCCTAGCTTGACCCTTCTGTATTCCTTTAGTCAGTGTTAGCTCTTTGCAGAGACAGGGCTTAGGAAAGTCATTGTCTTTTTATACTTCAATAGACTGGAAAACATGCTATATACTACAATAATGTGCAGTACAATTGCATTGGATTCAAATTATGTGTTATACTGAAGAGTTAAGCTGCCTGTGGTTGGTGCCAAGTCAGTAGTTATGTCAATACATAAGGGCTCATTCAGGCTGGTGCTGATTTCTTCATCCACCTCGAAGCTGCATGCAGGCAGCCTATAGAATTGGATGCAGACGCAGCAGCTGCACAGACACAGTTGCATGTCAAAATCTGACATGCATGCAGGGGCGGGTGCATGAATCTGAAGGCAAAGAGTGTGCTGTACTTTTATAGCTGACAATAGGAGGTGCTATATACTGTATAACAGCCCATTATAAAGTGATAGAGTATGACATACGACAAGAGAGCATACAGACATAGGCGGAAAAATTAACTCCCCTAACCTGAAGTTTGGGGTCCTCTTTCAAGTTGGAGCTACTCCCAGCTAGGTGCCATGGCTTTTTGTGAAAATTCTGGTTGGCTGGGTTGTACTGGACAAGCTTGCAGCCCGTGAAGTCAAAACATTTGATCTGCATAGTCATTCTTCATCACTGGCAAACAAAGGGAGTTAAGGGGGAATTATTCCCCATCAGCATGCTGCACAGTGGGACCCTTATTCTTGTCTGGACGCACCCCCTAACGTGTCAGGCCAGTGGCTCTGCAATCAGCAAAGCCTGCATTCACTATTGATTTGACAGCTCTAGCTCTGACTCAACTTGGGGTGTGGTGGGCCTGTGTAGAGAGGCCGCTGCATCAACACAGAGAGTAAGATTTCCTCTTTGCAGCTTGCTGGCAGGGGACAGGGTTTTCTACTTAGGCTGTGGCTGATTGCACTCCTTTTGTTTTGATGTTGAGGCATTTTGCCTTCCTTTAACAGCACAAGGCAGTGCACTTTTCCTAATGGAGTGTGACTCTCCTAATGACAGGTAATGTCACACTGGTGGTTTGCTACTTTCTTTCCTCTTTAATAGGAGAAAATGAGGAGGATCAGCCCCATACACAAGTTGGAAAATCCTAACGAGAGTTAACATGAGCTGCTGGCATTGAAAGTGCTCATTCAACCCCCCCAGAGAAGATCTAGGGGCTGGACCTTTCCTTGAGTGTCACAGTGGGTTGTGAATTGGCTGTCTGTCACCACCTCTGGGTGATCAATGCACATTGCAGGGATTTTAACAAACTTTGAAGCAGGACCCTACTTTTTTTTTCTCTCTGAAGAAAAAGTTGTTTGTCACCATTTCCTTTATGGACTGATTCAGAATTGGAAGCCTGGTTCATTATAATCACCTGGTGCACTTTTAGTATTCTGATTAAAGAAGTTTATGGGTCTGCATCCCTTTAGAAGTAATTAACCCTTGGGGAGTATCTCACCAAAACTGAAATTCTTACTGCAGCGGATGACCAAAAATTTAATTGTATCTTAGTGCAGACTTCTGGGAAATCAGTGAGCCAATCACACAAGGAGGAAATTACATTTCTGGGGGCGTGCTATATACCAACGGTGTACAGAATCCCTTCAGGTTGCCGTATTGTATTACAGTTTTTTCGAAAATACAGATTGAAAAGAAATGGTAATAGTTAATAGCATTCAACTACAATATTGCTTAAATAGCAATCATACATGATTTATATATAAATATATAGCATTTTTTTTATTTGCTATATTTTTTTTTCCGAAAGTAGTGTTTTAACTAGATTTGTACACCTCTTTAACAAATCATCTTCCCTTTTTAACAGGTGGAAACAACCATAGAGGGACTAGATAAAAAACTCCAGGCCTCTGAGGAAGCCACCTTCACTCCATACCAATCACAAAGTGGAAAGGGAAACTATCTGCACTTGACTATCAATACCAATGTGGCAAATCCGAACAAACAAATTTTCATAAACTTTAATATATTGACAAGCCCTCCTGCAGACCAAGACAAAGTTCAGCATTTTACATATCTGGTAAGTTCATATTCTGAGGTATCGGGAAGGATTTTTTTCCCCCATTGGAGCAAATTGAAATTGAACATATGGGTTTTTTCCTTCCTATGGGTATAAGATTGTGTATATGGAGGTTTACTATTTATGTATTTTTTATTGGTTAAACTAACTGGCTTTTCAAAATCACCATGGTTTTATTAGAGTTTGGAAGGTCTTTACAAAATGTTTTCCGCATAAGATTTTTCAGCACCAAGCAGGAAATTGTCTTCATCCTACATATATGGTACTGTCACATGACCACTGAGAGAGGAAACTGAGGAAATGCTTTCCCCTGCCTGCAGCGGACCAATTACATTTTCTCTGGACTGAAGCTCAAGGGTCACTTTAGGACCTCATGCTCTTCCTTATTTCCTATACACAAAGGGGTGGGGATGCCCATGATCTCATATGATCACATCATCAGATTATACCAGTGTCATTGACTTAATATGACTGAGCAGCCAACAAAGTCAATGATGTCCCGGGCATCCTTGCCCCTTTGTAAAATCAGCTGTGGGGCATGGAGTCCCCCACTAGCATTTTATTGCACCAAGAATGACAACTGGCTTCGGACCTGAACATGAGAATTTCCTACCCAACAGCTGAAGTTACAAAGGTGCAGAGATGCTTGTGACATCATTGATTTAACATTGTCACATGGCCATATTATGTCAGTGACATTGACCTAATATGGTCACATGACTATATTAGTTCAATTACCCTAACATGCAATGGCCCATCAACTGTAAGGCAGGGAATGCCCTGCCTATATCTTGTTGGGCCAAGAATGACAGCTAGCTTCAGGGTTCGGAATGGGACACTGGAATTACCCTCCTTTCAACTTATGTTACAAAGGAGCGGGGATACTGGTGACATAATTTATCTAATATGGTCATATTATTTCAGTGTCATTGACTTAAAATAGCCACATGGCTATTAGATCAAATATGTTGCAAGCATCTTTGCCTCTTTTTAAAATCCGCTGTGTGGTGGGGAATCCCCTGCTTGCATCTCCTTGGACCAAAAATGAAAGCTGGCTTCAGGGTTCCGACCCACTTTTGCAAACTCATTCCTATTTCTAACCAGCAATTGGCTTCTTTCTATGGCGTATCAATCTGCTTTAAGCTGTTTTTGAATTTCTGTAGATTTGTTTGACAAGAGAATCTGTTCTGGTATGGATAAAAGTTCATCAATGTGTGTCCTATATTGAGAAGTGTCAAGATTTTAATCATGTAGACCAGTGTTCCCCAACCCTGTCCTCAAGGCCCACCAACACGTCATGTTTTCAGGATTTCCATTATTTTGCACAGGTGATTTGATCAGTTTCACTGCCTTAGTAATTACTACAACTGATTCATGTGAGGGAAATCCTGAAAACATGACCTGTTGGTGGGCCTTGAGAACTGGGTTGGGGAACACTGATGTAGACTACTGAAAGGTCCAACTTAAAATGTAATTCCTCTAATGACTACCGTTTTTATTTTTCAGATCCTCAGTAAAGGCAGAATAATACATGTGGGCAAGCAGATGCGAACTCAAGGCCAAGGCCTTGTCTCTATGTCACACATTGTGACAAAGGACTTAATCCCATCATTTCGTATTGTGGCATACTATACCATTGAAAAAGAGCTTGTGTCAGATGCCCTCTGGGTGGATGTGGTTGATGAATGCATGGGAACGGTAAGGTGGCCAGTTTGAATGGAAGAAACATTTTGATTAGCAGAAAACATGCCTATGATTTGTGCAATTTTTTAAAAAAGTTAAGACACTTTTTTTTTTATAAATTCACAATTCAGTATTAATTTGTAAATGTGTTTTGACAGTACCAACTATAGGGGAGGGTAATTCTTAAGTTGAGGACACCTGTTCCAGTGGCAGCTATATAAGAGCATACTTCCCTTCAATCTGTAGAGATTTTATCACAATTTGTGGTACATTACCAGGACAGGAAGTGAAATGAAATCAACTCAATTCCTACATTTTCTCTGAGACAGGAGATGAAAAGAAAGTGTTGGCTGTACATTAACCCCATTCGCTGCCATAGTAGTTCTTTAGGCTTGAAGATTTCTTGAAACCCCTAAACATTATATACTTTTTGAAATTAGACACACTGGAGAGTAAAATAGTTGGAGTTTCAATTTTTTATGTCACGCTATAATAGCACAATGTTTTATCAAGTGCAAAATTTCAGTAAAAAAATACACTAAAGTTCATTTAAAGGCACACAAAGACAATATATTACCCAATTTTTTGATAAAATATAAAAGTTGAAGTTATGTTGAGTATATAGACACCCAACATGTCGAGCCTTAAAATTGTGTGCGCCCATGAAACTTCGGCACTAGAGTTGAGCAAACTTCTAGAAGTCCGGGTTCTGCTGGTTCGGCAGAACTTCGGGACAAAGTCCGGGTTCGGGTCCGGACAGAACCCGAACTTTGTCCCGAACCCCGAACCCCATTGAAATCGGCTTCAAGACGGCTTGGTCGTCTTGGGCCTGAAGATCTTCAAACGAGTTGAGATCACGGCTTCAAAGTACCCGCGTGTGTTAAAATTCCGAGCTGTACAACCC
>BLSH010365506.1:232635-245697 GCA_018402905.1 Glandirana rugosa | reverse complement strand
ACAATAATCTTTCCCTTAAAGCAACAGCTGGAACCTTTCCCTGTACAACTTGGAGATGATTTTAGAACAATAATCTTTCCCTTAAAGCAACAGACTCTACCTAGTCCACAATCAGATCGTTCAGTAATGCAGGATGAGATGTTCTATAATATCTGCAATCTGTCCCTCACAGAGCCAGCAGCATCCTCTCCCTAAACTATCCTGAGAGCATATAACATGCAGCACGGTGACTCCAGCCCCATACAGAGGCTGGGTCACATGGTGCACTGGCCAATCACAGCCATGCCATTAGTAGGCATGGCTGTGATGGCTTCTAAGGGCAAACCAGTGAAACACTTGTTGATTGGCTGTGTAATAAAATACCAGAACCCCGGACCCGGGTTCGGGTCCAGGTTCCGGACACCCCAAAGTTCGGTACGGACCCGAACTTTACAGTCCGGGTTCGCTCAACTCTAAACATGTTTACACTTTTTAGGTGAATGGGTATGATGTACCCAATATCTATTCACATGGGGGAGGCAGGATCTGGTGGCCCCCTTGTTAATGGGGGCTTCCACATTCTGGTCAGCACCCCACCTGCAGACTTCAACAATCACAGTTGTTGGGAAGAGGCCCTTGTCCCCATCAACATAGGTACAAGGTGCATTGGGGTGGGGGGCTCCAAAGCACACACCACCTCATGTTAAAGGCATGTGGCCTGGTTTGGTCCAGGAGGGGAGCGGGCCCTCACTTGTCCCCCCATGCTGACCTCCAGGCTGCATGCTCAGAAAGGGTCTGGATTTTGGGGGGATCCCCTGCCGTTTTGTAAAAAAATTTGGAGTGGGCTTCCCCTTAAAATCCATCCCTGAACCAAAGGGCTTGGTAAGGATTGGGGGGACAATACATTATAGCCGCAAGCAAGTTGAAATTACATTTTTGATCAAGGAGGATGTGGGAGCTATATGTTGTGTGGGTGGGGTTCATTGACTTGTTTATTTGGCATCACCACACAATTGCTTCCAGCCCATGTGCACACAGCACTTCCTATTTACAGCCACATTACCTGCTGATGTATATCTGTAAGGACTATGTAAATAGAAATGAGAAGATGACTTATCAGTGCTGGTTCACACTAGGGCGATGCGGGAACCCTGCAAATCCACTGCGGGTTCTCGCATTGCACACGACTTAGACAGTTCACACCGCCATATGCAAACTGTTGGGTGTGTCAATAGAAAGCTAATGACACCCCTAAATCATTTTGCAGATCGCACTGCAAACTGCAAATTCAGACAGGAATCGGATTGCATAGATGCGAACACCCATGTGATCTGATTCTGCTGCGTAACAAAAAAGGGTCCTGTGCGAGTTTGGTCAGGATGCAATGTGAATTCACCCATACTATCTGTATGGCTGAATTTGCATAGCACAGGTTGCATGTGATTTGCACTGCAGTGTGAATCACATCCGATCTTGGACACTGCAGCAGTGTGAACCAGCCCTAAGGAAAGTAATCCGCTTCCCCAAAACCACCACCCCCCAAAACAAGTTTAAAAAGTAAGTTACAAAAGAGAACAACAAAAGCAAAATCCATTTTATTTTGCCACCAGAAACACAAGTGTGTACATATTTACTGACATTAAAGTATTTACAGTATATATATACACATTTAGCAAAACCGTTAGCAATTGGGTTCGAAGGGCCCTGCTCATTGGAGCTTACGATCTAAAATTGGACTAAACCTTACAGTGGACACACCTTTACTTTCGCCGTGCATAACCGCCCACACATTTCATAAAATGACTAAACACCCACATGACATTATTAGCTGCAAAATTACAGAAAGATAATTAACAGTCATTCTAACAAAGCATTACAGCATATTACAAAGGTACATATTCAAACAATAACACCCCCCCCCACATTCTACACACATACATTGGGGAGTATTTTCTCCTAGAACAATACGCACCCCAATCGAACAGCATGGTCAAATCAAGCCATGGTCAAACTGCACAATAATTTCAGCAAACAAACAGCTCTAGTAAGGCATTTGTCATTACCAAATATCATTCCTTATCCCACAGCAACATACCTGACCTCTCATCAGGCCAAACCAACACCCTCTACTGAAGTGCCTTATATAAGATAGCACTGACACACGCCCAATAGAAGTACATGCCCACCAGTGTCTTTCAATCTGTCTTTTCAAATTTGTTTCACCTGAGAGGTTGTAATACCTAATACTATTTGCTCTGTTAACCCTTGGCTATGTTCATCAGATCAGTATAACTCCAGGACAAAATTCTAAGTCAGTGGTTCTCAACCCTGTCCTCAAGTACCCTCAACAGGTCATGTTTTCTGGCTTTCTATTATTTTGCACAAGTGATTCGATCAGTTTCACTGCCTTAGTAATTACCACAGCTATTTCATCTGAGAGAAATCCTGAAAGCATGACCTGTTGGGATGCATTGAGGACTGAAGTTGAGAAACACTGATCCAAGCAACAGTTTTCTAACCAGATGTACCTGTGCAGTGTAAACCCTACAATTTGAAATGTCCAAGTTCCTGGCTGTAATGAACTTCCAATTTAAAGTCCCAAAATAACTTGCTTACATTACAGACTATTTGGACAAGAGACTAATAAAATGCCAGCCAGTATTTGGATTGTGGTGAGAAACCCAACCAGGGGTTTATTATAAACCTCAACACAAGCATTATCATATCTGGGACGTCAACCAGCAACCTTTTGGGTGCCAGGTGGATTTGCTAGCCACTTAGCTAGTGAGCAGTGAGCACATGTCTTGCTCATCGCTGTTTTCTGTGAACCAGCCCTAAGTCCATAGCCATGCTCAGTATTACAAGTAAAATACAATTGGGAAATGTGCCTTTACACATACATGAACTATAATGGAAGTTCAGGGTTCAGTATAGAGTTGGGCCACCATATGCAGCTATAACAGCTTCAACTCTTCTGGGAAGGCTGTCCATAAGGTTTAGGAATGTGTCTATGGGAATGTTTGGCCATTCTTCCAGAAGGGCATTTGTGAGGTGAGGCACTGATGTTGGATGAAAAGGCCTGGCTCGCAGTCTCTGCTCTAATTGAGCCAAAAGGTGTTCTATAGGGTTGAGGTCAGGACTCTGTGTAGGCCAGTAAAGTTCCTCCACACCAACCTCCCTCATCCATGTCTTTATGGCCTTTGCTTTGTGCACTGGTGCACATTCATGTTGGAACAGGAAGGGGCCATCCCCAAACTGTTCCCACAAAGTTGGGAGCATGAATTTGCCCAAAATGCTGATGCCTTAAGAGTTCCCTTCACTGGAACTAAGGGGCCAAGCCCAACTCCTAAAAAACAACCCCACACCATAATTCCCCCTCCACCAAATGATTTGGACCAGTGCAAAATGCAAGATCCATAAAGACAGGATGAGCGATTTTGGGGAGTAGGAACTTGACTGGCTTGCACAGAGTCCTGACCTCAACCAGATAGGTCACCTTTTGGCTGAATTAGAGCGGAGACTGTGTGCCAGGCCTTCTCATCCAACATCAGTGCCTGACTTCACAAATGCACTTCTGAAAGAATGGTCAAATACTCCCATAGACAAACATCCTAAACTTTATGGACAGCCTTCCCAGAAGAGTTGAAGCTGATAAGGTGAAGCTGTTATAGCTGCAAAGGGTGGGCCAACTCAATATTGAACCCTACGGACTAAGACTGGGATCCCATTAAAGTTCATGTGCATGTAAAGGCAGGCATCCCCATTACCTAGCTAGTGTATCTGCCAAGATCTGCAATGGTGGTGGAACCCTCCTACACATAAATGCTACATTTAGACATAAATTAGGTAATGCCCTGAGTCATGTTTAACAACATAGAGAGGACAAACAACATCTCTATATGAAGTGACATGCTTGGTAATCAAACTCAGGATGTCTGCAATGGTAGACAGGATTGCTACCTTTTAAACCACAGGGCTACTACACATCAAGTCCTCCTACACATAAATACATAGATACTGCATGTCTAGGAATATATAGGACTTACATTAGTCAAGAGTTAATCTTCTAAATTTAATCTGTGATTTTTGGTGGTTCTTGCTGCGTGGGCCTAGAATAGTAATGTTATGCTCAGATTTTTGGCAATTACATTTTTATTTCTGATGTTGGTACACATATCACATTTTTGGGGCTCAAATTAGGATCATTTGTAAAGAATAAAAAAAATGGAACTCATTTTATATTTCCATAAGCAATGGTATTGTTTGTGGTTTGTAAAGGCATCTGTGTGAATTCGGAAAAATATTTTTGTGAGATGGATATCAACAAGTGAAAGTGGCAGAGAAAATATTTAACCAAAACAGGAAAAGATTATTCTAGCATTCTTAAAAACAAAATAGATGATCAAAATTGCAACATTGTTGCCAGGACAATTTCTTTGACAGAAAAGATACATTTCATCTCAACATGAAATGGATTTATTTGATAAGGTAACAATTGCACCATTAGAATGAATGAGTGAAACTTGCATTTGGCTGTAACTGTCATCAGCTTCACTCCCAAAAAGTCTGTGTAAAATAACTCTCATTTTGGTATGTATTATCTACTCAAGGAATTACTCCATGAGAGTTATTTTGAGAGTTGTTTTGTGTCTGGGCATGCTCAGTTGTGCTCAGCTGTGCTCTGCAGATAGGAGTAAAGAGACAGGGAATTTATCTCTTCTCAGACTTTTTAAGATATTTCAGTGTAGAAATCACTTTTTCACACAGTTGAAAAGCAGATTAACTTTAAAAAATATACATACATATTTTAGTACAGTTTAGGGGATCAGATCATGCTCCAAACATTATTTCTATTTGCACTACTCCAGGTCTGGACTGGAGCAAGGAGTTGGCCATTATCTGTGACCTGGGCGCTATAGTAAATTCAAGTTTGGGAGTTATTCGCGGCCGCCGGTATAGTGAATTCCATAAGTACGCTATTTGTGCATATCTGCCGTTAAATAGCACACAGTTGTGCGCCTGAGCAGTATAGTAAATTATTCCCTCTGGGTTTGCTTTGCTTCAACAATTATACCCCATGGCACTTTCTTGGTGCTTCAAAGAATCTCCAAAGTCTTCATAGATGTCTATGACAATGCTCGCTTACAGCGAGCTTTTGAGGGGCTTTTATTCAGTGTTAGCTTTGCATTGTTTTGGAGGTACTGCAGGTATGAGATATCACAGGATGCATTGGATGCATTGGAAAATCAACAAGCAAGCCAGAAAGACATTACCAACAGTCACTTCCGGTTTATGTGTATATATTCTGGGAGTGTCTGGTGCAGATGTCATATCTAGTGTGCAGCATGGAGCAGCAGGAAAGTGAGCAGGCCCCGGAATGGGGTGGAGCAACAAGCAGAGAGCACACATGGTGTGCAACATGGGAACGCTATAGCGGAAGGTAAGCAGGGATTGGAGAGAGAGGACTGAGCAACAAATCATCAGTAGAGCTAGAGGACTGGAGCAGGAGAAACTAGTAGATGTCACACGTGGTGAGCAGCGTGAGAGCAATATAGTATACAGTACCTGGAGGCAAGAGGGGACCAGTAGGGATTGAGAGAGGAGAATCAGCAAAGCTGGGGTTTACTACTGAGTGGGGCATCAGCAGAGCTGGCGGTACTACTGAACAGGGGATCTGCTGATGGAGGATACTAATAAGCTGAGGATCTCCTGAATGAGGGTACTAATAAGCTAGAGATCTGTTGAACAGGGGATGAGCTAATGAGCTGGAGATCTGCTGAGCAGGAGTACTACTGAGTCGGGGTTCTCCTAGATGCCTTTAAAGCAAATAGAAAATCAATGTACACTCACAGGGTATTTAAAACAAACAAAAAGAGCAGCGCCTACTAAGTGCAGTATGAAAGCACATTTAATGGATAAAAACAATAAGAAATACACTAACAAAGGGAGGTAATGTGAAGGCATAGTAAATATCAGCTGGGTGCTCATCCACTGTAGTCCGGATGGGGTGGCTCCAAGTGCAAACCGTCAGGAGTATTCCTATACTGGCCGTGCTGGTGGTTCCCAGTACTTCCAGAGAACAGCAGACACTCTGTGGTGCATGGGCGCAGGATGATGACATCACGTCGGGGTCATTGGGGTTGGTGCACGTTCAGATCATCCATGATCCTTCCTCAGGCTTAGCTGGTGGCCATATATGGGCAAACTTTACACTCAGCATAGCTACATGATGCAATATATGAAGACCAACATGGAAACAATAAAAAACATTTAAAAAGCAATTACATCACTGCAAAAGGGAATGTAAAAAGTATCATAACTTGCATATCTAGACACACATAATGGTCATGTGGAAACCATAAAGGTCAAACCTGGATAATAAAAAATAGGGAATTTAAAAACAATGTGGTAAAAGTGGAAATATGAAATTCAATATGGGTACAATATCCTGAAAAATAAGCTATTATGGGATGTAATAAGATGTTGTGTGTGACGGAATGTACTGGTGCATGCATGCACAAACATACACATGCCCACTCAATACACACACATACCTTTCCTTCCATGACTCTCTATAGAGAAAACTGGGCTGAGTGTAATGAATCTGATATGTGAAGAAATTAACCTTATTAGGGGGGATATGTGCATGGTAAGGTGTCCAGATTTTTAAAATTAAATCCAGGGACATATTTTTTTTTTAATTGGCAGATGGTAAACTATTTTATATGCATATTTTCCTCAAATTATATATGCAAACTGTTTGCGGGCTTTCTTGTGCATCATCTTTAGAAGAGGCTTCCTTCTTGGACGACAGCCATGCAGACCAATTTGATGCAGTGTGCGACTTATGGTCTGAGCACTGACAGGCTGACCCCCCCACCCCTTCAACCTCTGGCAGCACTCATACGTCTATTTCCCAAAAACAACCTCTGTATATGATGCTGAGCATGTGCACTCAACCTCTTTGGTCAACCATGGCGAGGCTTGTTCTGAGTGGATCCTGTCCTGTTGAACCGCTGTATGGTCTTGGCCACCTTGCTGCAGCTCAGTTTCAGGGTCCTGGCAATCTTCTTATAGCCTAGGCCAGCATTATGTAGAGCAACAATTCTTTTTTTCAGATCCTGAAAGAGTTCTTTGCAATGAGGTGCCATGTTGAACTTCCAGTGACGAGTATGAGAGAGTGTGAGCAATAACACCAAATTTAACACACTTGCTCCCCATTCACACCTGAGACCTTGTAACACTAATGAGTCACATGACGCCGGGGAGGGAAAATGGCTAATTGGGCCCAATTTGAACATATTGACTTAAGGGTGTACTCACTTTTGTTTACAGTGGTTTAGACATTAATGGCTGTGTGTTGAGTTATTTTGAGGGGACAGCTAATTTACACTGTTATACAAGCTGTACACTCACTACTTTACATTGTAGCAAAGTGTCATTTCTTCAGTGTTGTCACATGAAAAGATAGAATAAATTATTTACAAAAATGTGAGGGGTGTACTCACTTTTGTGAGATACTGTACATAATGATAATGGTGGGAACAACTGCATTCAAATGAGGGTATTAATCTCTATATCCCCATTCAAGCCCCCAGGTGAGAGGCTGTCCAGGTTATACTGTATACCCAGAAATTTCCCCTCCCACAGAGACGCTTATAGCGCTCTGCTTTGGGAAGATCCCTGGATATGGATTCAATTGCCCAGGCCTGTAACCGCTGGGAGCATGGATTATGGAATTCAACAAAGTGTCTGGGGACATTGTGTTGATCTGAGCCATTTTCAACGAAATTCCGATGTTCCCCAAACCTCTTCCTAAGAGTATGGATGGTGCGGCACACGTAAAGTAGACCGCACGGGCAAGAAAGACAAAAAAAAACGTACTCTGAGGAACAATTAAAAAAGTCAGGTAGGATGTATCACTTACCCTTGGTGGTAAAATCTTTTTAGTCATGAATCACATGCTTACATGTGAGACAGGGGGGCTTGCAACACTGGTACATCCCTTTAATATTAAAAAACCTCAGGGGGTCACTAACTGTAGGACACATGGATTTGATTTTACTTGGGGCTATTTTGGCTTTGAGATTTTTAGCGCGTCTATACGAAACCTTGGGCTGTTCAGACAATGTCTCCTTAAGCATGGGATCCTCCCTCAGAATAGACCAGCGTTTCTTGAGAATGTGTTCCATTCTCCTGAACTGGGTGTGGAATTGAGTAGTTAAATGCAATGGTTGCGCAGTAGTGTCACGCTTCCTCTCTCTCTATCTCCCACTACATCCAAACGAAGATAATGTTGGAAAGCCTCATCCACCATGGTGTCAGGGTATCCTTTTTCAAGAAACGTTTGTTACATGAGTTGGCCATGAGTTAGGTAGTCCTGTTCTCGAGTACAGTTATGCCTAAGGTGGCAAAACTGACTTTTGGGGATGTTATTTACCCACCATGGATGGTGACAACTCCTATAATGCAAATAGGAGTTGCCAGCTGTTGGTTTGTTGTAGTTCTCAGTACATACTCGGTTATTAGGGTGAAAAAGCTCCAAATCTAGAAATGCTAATTTATTAGGATCTGTTACAAAGGTGAAAGTTAAGCCCATATTATTATTGTTGCAATGTACAAATGGACGAATAGAAGCTGCAGGGCCGTCCCATATGATGACCATGCCATCTATATAACGCCCATAGAACACTAGATGAGAAGCATAAGGATTGTTATGCCAAATGTAGCAATGTTCCCAGTGGCCCATTGTGAGGTTGGTAGCCCTGGGCAAAATTTGCCCCCATAGCTGTGCCCTTTGTTTTCTTACTACAGAGTTCGTTCTTGCTCTATGCCAGCCTGCAGCCATTGAAGTCAGTTTATTTTACTCCATTTACCTTGGTTATTTATGGACAATATTGTATTGGACTGTCATTTTAGGCTACCCTGTTCTTTATATGGTTTCCATGGTCCCTGTATAGCCTTTGTTGAAAGTGTAGTGTGATTTGTCTTTCTGCAACACACAGGGTATTTGCCAAGCTTCATAAAGCTTCAAAAAAGCATCACAAAGCATCACTAAAGCATCACAGAAGCATCAAAAACACATCAAGAAAGCATGATGAATCGGTAGATGCTTTAACCACTTCCCGTCCGGCGTATAGAGAAATGACGTCCGGGTGAGGGGTTCATTATCCTGACTGGACGTCTATTGCCATTCTCAGGATAAGCCGCTAGCGCTTGCCCGCGGTAGCGCGCATCGCGGTGATCGTGCACGGCTCATGTCCGCCGGACACGGGCCGTCACTGATCACGGTAAACAGCCAGTTAAATTGGCTGTTTACCATATGATTGGCTGTGTATAAGACCAGCAGATCACAGCATGCAAGTAAGGGGCAGCACGCCGCAAGTTCATGCTCAGAGGGAGGAAAATGGATAGATTTGCGTCCACAGTGTCTGGACGCGAGTTTACTATTAGGCCCTTTATTACATGTTCCACCAAATGCGTGGTCTATCTCATCCAATGTCCATGTAAATTACAGTACATTGGGAGAACCAAAAGGCCCCTTCAGGTCAGACTTAATGAGCATGTCACCAATATTTTGAAGGGCTTCAGAAACCACTCAGTATCTAGACACTATCGTGAGGTTCATGATAGAGACCCTTCTGGCACCTTATTCCTGGGCATTGATAGGTTTGAACCCCACTGGAGGGGGAGTCCTCTGATTAGGGGAATTTCGAGGCTGGAAATGTCCTGGATCTATAAGGTGGGCTATTCTAATCCTGCTGGTTTAAATGTGGAAGTAGATGTCAACGCTTTCATTGACAATTCATAGAAGGTTTTTTAATTGTAATTTTTGAAATGTATGTTTTCTATATGTAGGTTGATGTATATGAGGACATAAATGTCTCCCGAAGCAGTTCGGTGACGAACCATATAAATATTTATATTTTTCCTTAAATTTTTTTTTTTTATAATTATATATAGTTGAATGGTTACACACAGATTTATGTGTACTTTGCCCGGTATTATTGCACTTACCTTGTACATTGTACCTTGGGTATAGTGGACTTTGTGAATACACTCTGTCCCTTATATATACATTTTTTTATATACTATTTTTGTATTTCACTCAATACACCAGTTCAGTTCAGACTTTTTTCTTAATATACTATGTGGGGTCATGACCCATTGGGTGATCCAAAGAGAGGTACACAATGTTTTGAGTTTTATCTTTTGCTCAAACTTAAGATGTAGGCGGTCCTGTTCCGCCTGATCTATGATTGGCAGAGTTGTATCCGATGCTATAGTGGTTGGAACCTAACACACGAGCGTTTGGTGTGGTGTGGTTTCATTTTTCTACAGGATAGTTCTAATTATTGTATATCCAATTGTACATAGCCTTATTTAAGTTGTCCTTTTTCTTTGTGGGCAAATTTGCCCTTAATTAAGATGGAGGCTCGTCACCTTCCTGCTTCTGGTTCTTTTTACATATATTCGGCAGTGTGTTAGCAGCGCGTCTTCCAGCCCCATGACTATGTCTCCTTTAGATGAAACGTACGTCGGGGAAGACGCGCTGACATCACTGCCGTTTTGAGTTTGGAGTCTACAGCCGGCCGGCTTAGTGTTTGGACACTCTTGTTGTTTTTATCTGATGTAAGTGCAATACTTAATTTCATTAAATCTACTTAAACATTATCACACTATCAGTACCATTTCTCTTCTTTGGGTGCCTTGGCAAGTTTTACCTGGGGGTTTAGAGAACCTTGTATGACTACTATCCCACAAGTGCCGGGAGGCGGATCTGGTTAGCCCTCTCTACTACCTCTGTGGTCCATTCAAGTTACTGCTGCCATACCAGGACCCCAAGATTGTCGTCTATAGGGGGGACCCGGGCTGGGGTACAGCCAAAGCGTTTATGTGCTTACATCTGGTAAGCAGTTATTAGATGTGAGGTGGAGGTATCACTCTTGATTTTAATCTTTCACACGGTGGTCTATACCTAAGAAGATACATCTACATCTCTACTTTCATCTGCATCATTCATGTTTGATTTGGATTTTATGATTTATATGATTATATCAGGCCCATAGCACATGTATCCATTTGCCATCACTATTAGCGCAACCTGTTGTTTATAAAAAGTGTGTTCCAAGTACATGGTTAGTACTGTTGGGTTGCAGCTGTGGTTATCTAGTGTCCCTTTAAAGTCTAGCCCGGTGCTGTCCTTCTTTGAATTGTATGCTATGCGTGCGCCCAGAGGCGCGCCCACGTGATCGGGGGGGGAACGGGTGTCCTTTGGATGCAGCGATTTCCCAATCTGTAAACAGCCACTGGTACCACTAAACAGCCATCCGTATCACCAGATCCGCCACCAGTACCGCCACCGGTACCGCCACACAGGCCAGCCACCAGTACCACCACCGGTACCACTAAACAGATCCACTACCAGAACAGCTATCCATATCACCAAACAGGCCAGCCCCCAGTACCGCCACCGGTACCACTAAACAAATCCGCTACCAGTGCAGCTATCCGTATCACCAGATCAGCCACCAGTACCGCCATCGGTACCGCCACACAGGCCAGCCACCAGTACAGCCACCGGTACCGCTAAACGCAGGTCCACCACCAATACAGCCCCCCACCAGTACTGCCATCAGTATATTCACCAGGCCCACTATCATGTCTCAAAGAGGATATACCCCTGAGGAGGCGTATGAAATTATTGCCATGTCGGATGATGAGAGCAGCGGGGAGCTCTCATCAAATGATTCTGGTTCAGAGTATGAGCCAATAGAGGGCAGTGGATCAGAGTCCGATTCAGCTGAGGAAACCGCCCCCCCTCCTAAAAGAATGAGATGATTAGGCCCAAGAACCGAAGACCTGCCCACCACCAGCAGCACCAGACCCCAGGAAGAGGAGCCCAGTACTAGCACTGAAACTACACGCCCAACCCCAAGAACCCTAAACCGTGCCCGGGCCCAGTCCTTCCTACCCGATGCCCTGGCAAACTCTGTGTGGTTGCCAACTCAGGGTCTGCAATAGTCCCCAATTTCACCGGACAACCAGGTGTGCAAGTTGACACTACAAATTTTGCCCCATTGGACTACTTTTATTTGTTTTTCACCCCCGAATTGCTACAGAGTATGGTGGACCAAACCAATCTGTACACAGAACAATTCGTTGCTGCCAATCCCACTTCATCTTATGCCCGCATGTTCCATTGGCGACGTCTGACACTGGATGAATTAAAAATATTTTTGGGCCTCACACTGAATATGGGAATTACACAAAAAAATGAACTCCATGGGTATTGGTCCACCCACCCAATCCACCACATGCCCATATACTCAGCTGTCATGTCCAGGACAAGATACAACATGATAATGCGTTTCCTCCATTTTACTGATAATTCGCAGTGCCCTCCCCGAAATCACCCCAACCATGATAAATTAAATAGGTTACGCCCCATAATTACTTAATTTTCCCAGACATTCGCCCAAGTTTTCATCCCAGATAAAAATATCTGTGTGGATGAGTCCCTCATTCATTTCACTGGCCGGCTGAATTTCAAACAGTACATACCCAGTAAGAGATCCAGGTATGGAGTAAAACTTAACAAGTTGTGCGATCGAGCCACTGGCTATGTGTACTCCTTCAGAATTTACGAAGGTAAAGACTCCCAACTCCAGCCCCGTGATTGCCCCACATATATTGGGACCAGTTGGAAGATTGTCTGGGAGCTGGCATACCCCCTCTTTGGAAAAGGATACCACCTATACCTTGAAAACTATTATACCAGCCTGCCCCTATTTCGTCATCTATATCAAAAGACAACCCTGGCCTGTGGCACCTTCAAGAAAAACAGGAAGGGCTTCCCACAAAAGCTCATCACCCGAAAGCTACAAAACGGGGAATCTGCCTTCATGAGGAATGAAGAGGTATTGGCCATGTAGTGGAGAGACAAGAAAGATGTCTACATCCTCTCCACTGTCCACAATAACAGCTCGGTGGAGATCCAAAGAAGACATGGCCCTGTTGTAAAGCCCAAGTGCGTCCACGACTACAATCTATTCATGGGGGGGGGGGGATTTAAATGACCAG
>BLSH010365506.1:169644-183639 GCA_018402905.1 Glandirana rugosa | reverse complement strand
TGTATACATTTTCTTTTCTTGAATAGCTAATGGCATGGCTGTGATTGGCCAGTGCATCATGTGACCCAGTCTCTATATGAGGCTGGAGTCACAGTGCTGCATGTCACATGCTCTCAGGTTAGTGTAGGGATAGGATGCTGCTGTGAGGGACAGATTGTGAGGGACAGATTGCAGATCTAATAACTAGGTAGAGATTACTACTACTGCTTTGAGGGACCGATTGCAGATCTAATAACATCTCATCCTGTATTACAGAATGATCTGATTACAGAACAATCTCTCATCCTGCATTACAGAACGATCTGATTACAGAACGATCTGATACTGGACTAGGTAGAGATTACTACTGCTTTGAGGGACAGATCTAATAACATCTCCCATTTGTCTTCCTTTTGCAGCCCTCTAGCACTTTCCAGGACTTTTTTACAGCCATTTTGTGCCGAAAAGGTTGGGTCCCCATTGACTTCAATGGGGTTCGGTGGCCGAGGTCAAGTTCGGGTAACGTTCGGTACCGAACCCGAACATTTCCGCGAAGTTCGGCTTAACCCGCCGAACCCAAACATCCAGGTGTCCGGTCAACTCTATGTACATGTATTCAATTATGTAAATATGGAATACTGAATTAAACTTATTTATACATACAACTTGAAACCAGCAGGTTACATGCTTCATACGGGAATAGTAGCTTTCTTGGAGACTCTTATAACAGCTAAATAAAAAGACTCTGTACAACAGGGAGATCAGACTACAAAGACTGTCTTAACAGAGTTAATTAAAAACAACAAAGTTTTGGCTATAGATACACTTTAAACCCCAAAGAAGTCATGCCTATTATGAAATATAAGATACAGATACAGAAGAAGAATAAATTACTGCGCTAAACCATATCTATTAGTGTGTAAAAACCAGCTGCAACCTAAACAGTACTAACCTAGTACCCCAAATGCAGATAACTCAAAAAAAGGTCATGCTAATATTAGGTAATAGGTAATAAACCTAATAAATATAGGGTTAATAATGTAACATTACTAAATGCACATCTCTGAAATGAACAGTATGACGAATAGCCTAACAAGAGTTGCGAAGTCAGCCCAACACTTAATAAAGGATGGTGAATGCCACTCCGCAATAATCCAATGACCGTACTATATGACAAAAATCCACATCAACAAAATAGTCCAAACAGAGGAATGAACACGTAATCAAGACCACCATGTGAAAAATCAAGGCACACAATGTGAAACCTTCACCTCCGTTCAAATGGCAGCTTACCAGACGTAGGCGCAAACTGCACATTGGCTGAGAACCGTCTAAATCAGCCACTTGTGGGAGCTCTTATATGGGTATGGGGGGAGAAGAAACACCCCGCTCACCCGAGAGACGTGCTTGTTCAGCAAATTGCCCAAGGGAAAGAAGGATATAGGACACAATAGTGTAATACTGTAGATCAATTGATTAAAATTAAATAAATTTGCACTTATAGCAATGATGCAGCATAAAAGCATAGGATAAAAAGACAAGCCGGCCGGCTTCTGTGAATAGATGATCTCTAGGCAGTGACGTCACCGCGCCTTCCCCGACATACGTTTCGTCAGCAACGGGACATAGTCATGGGGATAGAAGACTCGCCGCCGACACACTGTCAGTTAAATAATACCCAAACCCGGAAACAGGAAGGGGACAAACCTCCATATTAGAATAGGGCATACATTTTAACATATATTTGTGTACGCCCTATGTCATAGAACAGTAAAGTTAAAACCATATTCAGTTAAATTAAATGAATTGCACAGTCCTAATGAAAAGGATATCAATATGTGTATATGTCAATTACATTAACCACGTTCACCAATGTCCGCTGTGACGTCCATATGGCAATATGTGATGGATTTAAGCTTATGTATATGTGAACCAACAAAACAAAAAACAAAAGAACACTCACAGTAACTTGAGCGTATAGTAAATAAATGAATTAGAACAAATTATATATATATATAAAAAATTAATAATGAAAATGAAATAAGAGTAAAAATAAATAGGAATAAAAAAGGGGGCCCCCTACCGGGGTTCTTGAATGTGATGAACGCATAAAAATAAATATAAAGTATGAAAATATGAGTGATGATGTGAAGAGTGAATAGTTCGTCACCTCTCTGAGTCAAGGTGGGATAAGGCAACATAAATCAATTATATATAAAAACTGTAAAAATAACCATTATTATGAATGTACTTTAGGAGTTATCAATAAATGCGTTGACATCTACGTCTACATTCAAGCTAGAAGGGTTAAAACACCTAACATTAAAATTCCAGGACATCTCAAGTCTAGAAATATGTCTGACTAGAGAACTACTCCTCCAATGGGGTTCAAATTTATCAATACCCAGAAACAGAGTACCAGAAGGGTCTCTATTATGAACATCACGGTAGTGTTTTGACACAGAATGGTTCTTAAAACCTGTTATGATATTCGTGATGTGTTCATTCAACCTGACTTGAAGTGGGCGTTTGGTCCTTCCTATATATTGTAACCCACATGGACATTGAATTAGGTCGACTACACCCTTGGTGGAACATGTAATAAATGGCCTAATTGTACATTTATGCTGAGAGGTGGTAGATGTGAATATATCTGCTTTTCTTTCCCTAAGGCTATTGTACGAACAGGCCCTGCATTTTCTACATTTATAGAATCCCGTGAGATTATGAAAGAAACAGTTTTTTTGAATAGGGGGGGTCTAGTACATTAGGAGCAATACTAGATCTAATGGAAGAGGCCTCCTTAAAGATAACTGAAGGCTTGTCTGGTAGTATATCGGACAAAAATCTATCATTCTTTATAACGTGCCAAGAATATGTGGTAATAAAAGGTGTCTCAAATTTAGATTTATTTGTACCAATGGTAGAGGGGTTTGTCCCTAATAGAGTCTTTCTGTCAATACGAGAGACTTCATCCACGGTAGTTTTCAATGTTTCAGCATTATAGCCTTTCTCTAGCAGTCTATGAGTAAGAATGTTAGCTTGATTCAAGAAATCACTATGATCCAAACAGTTACGACGTGACTGTATGTATTGGCTTTTAGGTACTCCCCTCAGCCAGGGATCATAGTGACAGCTAGTCAATGGGATGAAAGAATTTCTGTCAGTAGATTTAAAAAAAGTGGAAGTGACAAACCTGTCATCCAGGACCTTAATATTAAGATCCAAAAAGTGTATCTCAGTCTGGCTGGCCTCATATGAGAATTCTATACCTCTCTCATTAGTATTAAGGGTCTCAAAAAAGGAAGCCAAATCTGTCCTATCGCATTCCCATAGGAGGAGGACGTTGTCTATATAGCGAACCCAGAGAACCAACTGGGCCGCTCCACAGTGATATACGACGTCCTCCTCCCACTGGGCCATAAAGAGATTTGCAAGGCTTGGGGCATACTTTGCCCCCATAGCCACACCTCTAGTTTGTAGGTAAAATCTTTTGTCAAACCAAAAATAGTTTGAACTAGCAGCAAACTCCAGTAGCTCAAGAATGAATCCAATTTGCGTAACTGGTAAACCAGAATCTCGATCAAGAAAATGCTTAACAGCCCCAATACCAAGGGAGCGTGGGATCACAGTATATAATGAAGTTACATCTGCTGTAACCAACCACACGTCCTTGGCTGGGGTGAGGTCAGATAATAGATTAATAACATCTTTCGAATCTTTTAAGAATGAAGGCATAGATCTCACAAGAGGCTGCAAATAAAAATCGATATATCTGCCCACCCGGGAAGTCAATGAGTCATTCCCACTAACTATAGGGTGACCCGGGGGGCAGATTGGATTCTTGTGTACCTTTGGCAGGTAATATAAAACTGGACTTGTTGGAGCTTTAGGCACTAAAGATAAACTTTCATGTTTATCCAAGATCCCCATTTGCAAACCTCCTTGGAAAATCTTCAAATCGTCAAATTCTTCTTAAAATTCTTTGTAGGATTATTGTTTAACAGCTTATAGGTAGTCTGATCATCTAGAATTCTATACTTTTCGGTCATGTAATGAGTACAGTCTAACACCACTATACCCCCACCTTTGTCAGCCGGACGTATTACAAGGTCTTTATTCTCACAAAGAGAATTGAGACCTTCAAGGTATTTTTTATTAAAAGTTAACTTTTTAAATTTCATTGAATCCAGATCCCTAAGGTCGACAGCTCTAAAGATCTTTAGTGATGGGGGTAAAGAACCAGGAGGATTGAAAAGAGAGGCGTTTCTCAGTCCAGAGTGGACATACCGGGGAGGGTTATCCACACTCCTGATAATAGGATTAGTGGCCAAATATATTTTAATGTTTAGTTTACGGACAAATTTATGCATGTCCATATAGGTCTCAAACGTATTAATATTTCTAGGAGGAGCGTATTTAAGCCCTTGATCAAGAATAAGTGTCTCTGACTGAGTTAGGGTTTTGGAACCGAGGTTGAAGATCCCTGCCCCGATGGAATTCTTTGTCTTTTTGTGTCGTATCCGCCTAAAAGCATAGGATAAAAAGACAAGCCGGCCTTGTCTTGAGATGCATTTAGTAATGTTACATTATTAACCCTATATTTATTAGGTTTATCACCTATTACCTAATTTTAGCGTGACCTTTTTTTGAGTTATCATTTATGAAATATATTTGAGAGCTTTGCCTTTAATCTGCTTCCTCCATTCCAGGTGACAATGAAGATGATTACATGAAAGACGAAGACATTTCAGTCCGGAGTGCATTTGATGAGAGTTGGTTGTGGAATATTATCAAAATTACAGAAAAACCCAATATTAATGGGTGAGTTCCTCACGTATACAGTATGTCACAGACTGCAGTGATGACTAGAGATGAGTTCAGGCATAGGAACAAATAGCCAAATTTTTAGGCCTGCCCTACATGGTTTGAATCTCAGCCAGTTCAGCAGGAACCGGCTGAGATTCAAACAGTGGCGGCCCATCCATTAGGGACGCACGAGGGCCACCCCCCCTATCCATGCGTCCGGTCCCCTAATCTACATGCAGGGCACCAGATGCATGGATTACAATGGGGGGAGGTGTTTTTTTTGAAGCACATGATTAGAGCCAGAGGGTCTAATAGGCTTCAAAAAAGGGTAGGCTCAGGGCGAAGAGCACCGCGCTCCAAGCCCACCCTGTTGTGTGACAATAGCAAATGAAGATTTGCAAAAAAAAAAAAAAATACAGGCTGGCAATTCCCACTTTAGTTCTGGTATGGATTTTAATGGGAAACCCTATGCAATATTAAAAAGGCAAGGTCTCCCTAAAAATCCAAGCTTTTAAACCAAGCATCCTCCTCCTGAACCACATCAGGTCACATGCCCTCAGCAACATCATGCCCTCCAAACCACCCGGAAGCACCCTTTAACAATAAGGGGGCACCCAGATACCACCCCGCCTTTGTGTGAATGAGTAAGTGGTACAAAGTACCCCTGCTTGTTCACGAAAAAAGTGAAAATAATCACACAGAGACAGTTTTTGAAAAGTTCTTTAGTATAAAAAACAATGCCCCACGATACACATCCATTGTCAATTATGTCGACCAAAGATGTAGATCCAAGTCAATCACAATGCCCGACACCCACCCAAAAGAAATAGCGACTAATCACCTACATCTATTCCTATAGCTTCACTCCCACTAAATGACAGCTTTTATAAATGAGGGCGTGAGTTCTTATTAACAAATGGCAACCACCCCAGATTATAACTGGCCTTTGCCGCAAGGAGCACATGGATTGGCGACACATGTCAAAAAAATATCAAATAAAAATTCCAAACTCACTTAAAAGCCAGCCGGCAACAAACCAAAGCTTCCTGTCTATCAGTTTACATTAATACCAGGGATTTTGTTTGCACACATTTGCAAATATATGCATAAGCTGCAGAGGCCACGTCACAGCACCTCAGTATACTGCAGTACTAACTCTATACATTTTGAGAGTTTCTATAGTAGGAGCACATATATAATGATGGATAGATCAAGGGAGCCCATCCCTCCTTAAAGGTATAGGGATGGACTGTACACCCAGCAAGACACAATGGCAGCAAAGGTATCCAGTGAGTCCCCTCTTACCACTTCTTATGGGTTCTTAAAGACCATATATGGTCAGACATCACTGGGACTCAGTACAATCATACTCAGATATAGGTCTAGTGTGTTTTTTTTGTGGAGGGGGGAGACTCACAATTTACCTTATTTTTTGTGGGGGTCTTGTGCCATTGCATGGGGGTCAATCATAAAAGTCATACCAGACATGAAGTATAAATTGGAGAGGAGCCCTGTGACATTTTTCTTCTGTGTGTGTGTGTGTGTGTGTGGGGGGGGGGGTCCCCATCAACAGCCATATTAGTGCCTCATCTAGGATAGGGGTCTGGTATACAGTAGATGAGGGGAATCCCTAGTTGCTTTGTTTACAAACAGAATGAAGCTGCTTGGAGCTGTCCTTTTGTGGCAAATGCATCAAACTTTTTTCTTTGTAAACATAAGTTTTACTGTAGTAGGTTTTATACATTGCACAGATGTGCCACTTCACAGGCAGGGTCAGGGTATGGCATGTTGTTTAATGTAATTTTTACATTATAGCAGGCCATACTTTATTCAATGTTTTTTCCTTCAATCACAGGTGGAAAGAAAATTGCTAGATTCCCCCATCAACTCCGGCAGCATTGATGTGGGAATCCCTCCTGCAGCCCAATAGGTAGGGAACCCTCCCTACCTGCAAATGATCACTGCTGAGCAAAGAAAACCTGACATTGAAATATTGATATTTCAATGGCTGGCTTAAGGGCCTGCCCCCTATGCCATTTGTTTGATAATTCCTTGCCTATTAACCTAGGAAATGACCATTAATCAGTGGACACTCATGGAGAGCGCAGGGGCACCACCCACCTAATCCATGCACCCAGCCCCTAATCTACATGCGGGGTGCTGGACACATTGATTTCAATAGGGTTTTTATTTTATTTTTTTTGAAGCACACAATTAGAGCCGAAAGCTTTAATTTGTTTAAAAAACGTGGGCTTGGGGTACAGAGCACTGTGCCCTGAGCCCACACAGTTGTGTGGCATTAGCAAATTAATATTTGCTAATGTCTTCCTACTTCTCCTCCTGGCCAATCAGGAAGCGGGTCCTGAGACCCGATTGGCAAGGGAGTCTTAGGACTCCTGACCAACCAGGTCTCAGGACCCACTTCCTGCTCGTAAGGTAAGGCCACTGATTGCCGCTGTCTGTCTCCGGTCAGGGGGGCACTGATCGCTGTGTTCCGTCTCCCGTAGGGGCACAGATCGCTGCCTTCTGTCTCCCGCACGGGTGGCAGGTTTGTTTGCTGCCCCCCCCCCAAATATTGAGCACTAGTCGCCACTACCATTAATGTTTCATAACATTTACACTCATTAAAGCGGAGTCCCCCCTCAGCAAAGAATTAGAAGTCAACAGCATACTGTAGGTGCTGACTTTTAGTATTAGGACACTTAGCTGTCCTGGAATCCAGCGATGTCGGTTCCGCAGCCAATGTTTCCATCAGCTCTTGGGTGCTGCCGCTGCCATTCGTGGTAAGGGAAACCGGCAGTGAAGTCTTTTGGTTTCACAGCCGGTTCCTTACTGCAGGGAAGGAGGAGGGGGGCCGAACTCCCGAGTGATCTCACCGCGGTCACGAGTCAAAAACAGGTACCCGCTCACCCCCCCTCCCGAAAGGTGCCAAATGTGGCATGGGAGGGAGGAGGAAGCAGATAAGCGGAGCTTCTACTTTTGGGTGGAACTCCGCTTTAACTTTTGTGAGGTTTAGATTCAGTATCTGAGTTTTAGTCATGGTGAACCTGCCTGAATACTGGTATGTTCGGCCCATCACCAGTGAAGGGTACATGTGTTAGCACAGTGCAGTAATTGTTTCACTTTACGATGAATACAGAAAGTTGTCTTAATTCATTTACAACCCACTGATAAGGAGAACAGTGGGAGGATTACAGGATGCACCATCCATCAGTCCTGCTGCAGCAAAGCCCATTAAACTTGATTCTGATGTTAAATATAAAGGTCTGAAGTGTATACATTGTGTAAACTTTGTAACAATAATTCAAAATGAATCATTGTCCTTTCATATGTTCATCTTCCATCAGTGTCTCCACGCAGCAGGTGAAGAACAAAAACTTAAAAGACTCAATCACCACATGGGAGGTGCTGGCTGTGAGCTTATCAAAAACTAACGGTAATAGATACTTTCAAATTTGACATGTTTGCTGTATCCTATTTCTGTTCTTGTATTGCATATACTGTACCACTCATAGAAAAGAACATTTAAACAAGGCTGATCATGCACACAGTATATTACAAAAATTAGGGTTCATAAAGGGAAATCAATTACAATGAAGGACCTGATGTATAAAAAGGTACACGTTGTCACACAGAGCACCATTCAGATTGTTCTGCTTCAAATGATGCTTTATACATTGACATACCTCCATAGACCCAGTCTATCCAGACAGTATGGTCCCCTGCAGACTTGGTGCCATCCACAGACAGCTAGCTTAACTCTTCAACATGACAGAATTCAATGCAATTTTACTTCAGATAATTGCAGTACAGAGGATGCCTTCCAGTCTTTTAGTTTAGTTTCAATGGTTTTTATTGAAGTTTTAAAGTACAATATTGTTACAGTAATACTGTAAGATACTCTAATATGGTGTGAAGTGAGATACAGTGAACAGGTATGTCGTACAGGTGAATCATACATAGAATATCATATGTACATTATTAAATCTGTCCTCGGTTACAAAGAAGAAAGGAGAAGCAGAGTGCCAAGTAATACTTCACATGCTGTACATGCCGCGGATGGTGTCACTTTGCTTCCCCAGCCACTCCATAGGGGAACAAGCTGTGGCGGGGGGAGGAGAGCCACCTATTTCTCTTTTCAATAATTTTTCTTGAGAAGTATAGCATAAAGGAGCAATACAGCATATTGAGGTATTTAACAATGCAGCTTATATACTGATGTACATAAACAAAAAAAATTGGGGATACCTTTTGGTGCCTTGAGTCGTTAGAGCTTCTATGATGTGCTTGGCAAATGATCTGTATTAGTTGTGCCAGAAGGTAATAACAGCCTAGTTAACAGTGTAGTGATAACAAACCAACAGAAGTCGCGGTGGGGTGAAGAAGGATAGATAGAAGGAAGTAAGTAAGAGGGAACAAGAGGGGGAAGGTCAGGGGGTGAAGAGGGGAATGTAGGCAGATGTAGGAGGGTAAAGATACAGGTCCAGGTAGTCAAGTAAAGACAATCTTGCATTGTTCAATCATACAGCTGTGCAATTGGGATTAGTTAGCCACGGTTTCCAGGATCTCCTAAAGTTTTCAGAGGTTAAAGTTATATTGGCGAAGGTTTTTTCCATTTGGCATTGGTGATTTAGCATGCTTATAGCCTCTCTATAGGGTGGAGGATCAGGTGACTTCCAGTTTTTGGTAATATTTGTTTTAGTCTAACCGGTGTGATATACTATGCGTGTAGTACTTTTGAAAACTGTTCCCAGTGGCTTATACATTTAGAGGCTGAGTATGTGAGTTTTAGGGCTTGCTTCCAATATTCTTTTGGTGTGACACTACCTAGTGCCTCTTCCCATTTTAGCATGGATTTGGTTTTTTCAAAGGAGCACTGAGTGCAATAATTTTTGTAGAACATAGAGATACCCTTGGCAGAGGTTGCGGGATCTGTGAAATAGGAGATAATTGAGGATGGTAATTTCATTGACAGGGGTAAGGTATGAGATTGGAGAAAGGATTTAATTTGTATATGTTGGAAGTAGTTTGATATCGGGAGTTTATATGTAGATTGTAAGTCAGGAAATTGTATAGAGTCTATCGGGAGTGTCTTCCTGGTATAGATCCTTTACATATTCTATACCTTTTTGGTGCCAATTTCTAAGGTCTATACCAGGAATGAGATGGTGGAGTACCGTTAAGGGGGTGTAAATTGTGGAGTGCTCTAAGGAGTCTAATGTGAGTTCTTTCCACATGCTAATTGAGACGCACATTGGTGGGGGCCAGTTCTGTGGCATGGATGCACCTAATCTTGAAATAGTAGTTTAGCTTTTAAGTCTTTTTGTGAGGTATTAGCAGCCTCCATAGAGGACCATGCTTTGTGTGGATGGGTAGTCCACCAAAAGCGAAGTTGGTCTAACACACATGCTTTATGATATGCGGCTACATCAGGTACACCCATTCCTCCAGCTCTTCTATGTTTTTTCATAGTGTTGAACGAGCACCTGGGAACTTTGTGATTCCATATAAACTGGGAGAAACATTTCTGCACCGCCGTTAGGAAAGATTTGGGCAATGGAATGATTACCGTTCTGAATATAAATAATAGTTTAGGGAGAATTATAATTTTAAGCATTGCTATTCTACCCATTCGTATTTAGATCCAGCGGTTTCAGTTTAGCTAATTGTTGAGGAAGGGAATCTAGAAAGGGTTTGTAGTTTGCCAAAAAAAGTTGTGATGTCTTAGGAGTTATTTGAGTGCCCAGGAAGGTTATGAATTTCTCTGCCCATGTGTAAGGGAATTGGGTTTTGATATTTTTCTCCATTTGTTTGGGGATGTTCACTCCTAATATTTGGGATTTGAATGCGTTTAACTTGTAATAGGACATAGCACTGAATTCTTCCAAGATTGCTCGTGTATGCACGAGAGATTTCTCTGGGTCGGTAATTATTAACAAAACGTCATCAGCAAATAGGCTTATTTTGTGCTGGCGCCCTGCTACGATAGCACCAGAGATCGAAGTGCAGGATCTGATTCTTTCGGCTAAAGGTTCCATCAGTAGGGCAAAGATTATGGGTGATAGGGGGCACCCCTGTCTGGTTCCTTTTTTGATATGTATAGTTTTGGATGTTAATCTTGAATTGAGGACTGTTGGGGAAGAATATAGAGCAGTTATTGCAGACTGTATCCACCCTGTTATTCCAACCCTGTCAAACGCCTTCTCCGCGTCCAGGGAAAGGAGGAGAGAAGGCGTTCGACAGGACTCTGGATTAGGTTTATGATGCATCTAGTGGCATCTGGGGCCTGACGTCCTGGGACAAATCCCACTTGGTCGGGATAGATTAATAGGGGCAACACCTTTTGGAGCCTAGTTGCTATTAATTTAGCATACATTTTTACATCTGTATTTAAAAGAGAGAGATAGGTCAATAGTTAGAGGGCAGCGTCACATCTTTGTTGGGTTTGGGGAGGGTCACTATCACAGCGTTCAACATTTCAGATGGAAACTTGCCTGAGGAAGAGGCTAGGTCGAAGAGTCCACATAGATGTGGTGCTAAGTCTTCCGCAAAAGATTTGTAGAACTCGTTAGGTAGGGTGGAGATGGTCTCAGCAATCTCACGGGGGGAGAATGGTTCAGATAGTGCAATGAGCTCACTACTTGGTAATTTAGGTAGGTTGACTTTGTTCAGAAAGGTCATAATTGAGTTTTTAGTTGGTTGTATAGTGGTTGGGTCTTTTTCTAAAGCATATAGGGACTGATAGTAGTCTGCAAAGGCGTCTGCAATGTCTTTGGGGTTGTGTAAGGATCTTTGATTGGTTGGATGTCTGATTGATGCTATTTTGTTTTGAGTTTGTTTAGATTTGACTTTGTTCGCCAACCATGACCCTGCTTTATTATGTAAGCTGTAGTGTTTAGCTTTTAAGTATTTTAAGTTATTTTCGTACTTATACAATAATAAAGATCTCAAATTTTGTCTTTCTAATGCAATAGCTTAAGTTAATTCAGGGTTTGGGCGGCTTTCATTTGTTTTTTCTTTATGGGCAATCTTTTGTAATGACTCTTCGATCTGCCTCAACCTCTTCCTTTTAATCTGTGTAGATAATTTAATAATGATCCCCCTCATATACGCTTTATATGTTTGCCAAAGGGTAAACTTTGATATATCCTGGGTATCATTATGTTCAAAAAACATTTTATGCTCTTGGAGTAAAGCTTGGCGCGCTCCCTCGTCTCCTAGGATTGTGGAGTTCAGTCTCCAACGCGGGGGTGGAGTTTTTGAGGTATTGTCCTCAAATTCTAGATATATGGGTGCATGATCAGACCAAGAGATTGTGCCAATCTCGACCCCAATCACATTTTGTAACAGTATTTTTTGCATAAAAAATAATCAATACGCGAGTATGACGCGTGTGCCACCGATAGGTGTGTAAAGTCTTTTTCAGACCAATGGAAGCATCGCCATACATCATAAAGTTCATACTTATTTAGTAGATTAACCACCGAGTTACATGGTCTTCTGTTGGGAGTAGAGGAATCCATATCAGGTTGTAGGGCTACATTGAAATCCCCTCCTATCACCAGAGTACATTGTTTGATGTCCATAATCTGCTGCAGCAATGGTCGGAGAAATTTCTTCAATTTAGAGTTTGGGGCATAGATGTTAACCAGAGTGTAGATGTGATTGTTCAGTTCTCCTATCAGTATGATGTATCTCCCATGGATATCTGTTTCTGTGCGTATATGGCGAAACTGTATGGCATCTCTTATAGCAATAAACACACCTCCTTTCTTTTTTGGCCCATTGGTCATGAACATGTGTGGATATTTCCACAGGTGGATCTTTGGGCATTTATGGTAGGCAAAGTGAGATTCTTGTGTAAATATGACATCCGCATTGTGCTTTTTAGCTTCCTTCAGTAGGGCATGTCTCTTGTAGGGGCTGTTGAGGCCCTTTGAGTTTATAGAGATGATTTTTAGTGGCATGCTTACGTATTTACTTACATTCTATAAACTTGGCTAAAGATCCGCTTGCAAAGGTACATAGGTGATAAGTCCATACCTGTTTGTGCCTGATTTGGATCCACAGAAGGCAGTTTTGTAGCTTGAAAGAGTTCAATGGGTTTGGACGCTTGATCGCATGGAGTATCTTCATCTTGAATGCCTGGACTAGGAAAAGAGAAGTAAGAAAACACAGGAAACATATATAGTCAGGTGTTAAGAAACCTGAAAAATAAAAATTGCCTGATATAACACAGGCTAGATGTTCAGCAATGCTGCTGAATTACAACGGGGGATAGAATTCAAATCTCTACCAACTGGTAGAGAATGGGTAGAAAAAGGTGTGAGGGTCACGGTTTGGAGCTCCAGGTCTCGCTTAGTGTGTCATATAGTGTTGAGAGGTAACTGTAGAGTTAGGCTTAAGTTATGACCAGTCCTGTTGTAAAGGCTCTACATTGGGAGAGCTCTGAAAGTGCATGTCCTGGGGTATCAGTTGCCACTCTTTGAATAGTTGGATGCCTTTGTCTACGCTGTAAATCGGGTGCATTTTTCCATTCCATGACACCAAGAGCTTGGTTGGGAAGCCCCAATGATAGATAATTTTGTTGTTACAGAGGATTTTTGTCAGGGGTTGTAGTTTTTTTCCTGTTGAGCGCTGTCTGTTGAGAAATGTCGGTAAAAAGAGATATGTTCTGAAATTCATCTGGGACAACAGGGTTCTGTTTGTCTGCCGCCATGACACGTTCTTTGGCATGAAAATAGTGGACTCTAGCGAGTAGAGTTGAGCGAACCTCTGGAAGTTCGGGTTCTGCTGGTCCGTCCGAACTTCGGGACAAAGTCCGGGTCCGAACGGAACCCGAACGATCGCACGGACAACGAACCCCACTAGCAAGCCCAAGGCAAGCCTGGGCCTGAAACAGGGCTTCAAGCCTGCCTGGTCGTCTTGGGCTTGAAGGTCTCCAAGCGAGTTGAGATGAGCGATCTCAGGTGATAAAAGTACGGTTTCTTGCACAGTACCGCCGTCTGTTTGTCTTGGGACAACAGGGTCTACTTAAAGTCTTGTATAGAGAAAAATGGCTGTAAAGAGTTGTCTGTCGCGAGTTGTCCTTTTTTTGATGTTGGGGACTGTTTTTAGGAGACATTGTTGTTTTAATAGATAGTAACCCCGAAGGGTTGGTTCGAGAACCACAGTACCTTACCTTTTTACGTGGGCTAAATGTCGCAT
>BLSH010365506.1:152267-165266 GCA_018402905.1 Glandirana rugosa | reverse complement strand
AATTTCACAGATCTGTCCTCAGAGCAACAGCACAGACAGCAGTAGTAAAGTAATCTATCTCAGGATGCAGGATCAGGTCTTAAAATGTCTCAAATCTGTCCCTCACGCAGTCAGCTACCTTTCCCTACACTAACCCAAGGAGCATGTGACTGCAGCACTGTGACTCCAGCTTATAAAGAGGCTGGGTCACATGATGCACCGGCCAATCACAGCCATGCCATTAGTAGGCATGGCTGTGATGGTTTCTAAGGGCAAACCAGTGAAACACTTGTTGATTGGCTGCCCTGCAGCTTCTCAACACGTGGAGTAAAATAGCAGAACCCCGGACCAAACCCGAACGATTTTTGAAATGTCCGGGTCCGGGTCCGTGCCACGGACACCCGAAAGTTCGGTACGGACCCGAACGTTACAGTCCGGGTTCGCTCAACACTACTAGCGAGCGTATCCCTAGGTGCTGTGTCCGGAAGGAATTTCGGTTTGGGGATTCGATGGGCCCTGTCCACACATAGCTCAATGTCACTGAGGTTGGGGACTAGTTCTTTCATTAACCGCTGCACAAAATTTGTTAGGCTGGACCGACTCTGGTATCCCCCTAAATTTTATATTATTTCTTCTTGAGCGGTCTTTCAAATCAGCCAATTTATTTTGAAGCCTTTGTAGCTCACTTTCCTGCTCAGTGAATGCATCCACTAGGTCATTATGAGCTGCGTACATATCTGCCATTTTAGATTCTAAATGGTGTATTTTCTCATCATGTATCTGGACCGTATCATGTAGCGGGTTTATCATGTCTGAGAAGTCCTTGAATAATGTGTTCCTTAGTGAGAGGAGCATATTTTTCATGGCATGTTCGGAGACCGCCTGTCTGAGGCTTGAAATGCCTCTATAGGTGTACTATGCTGTAGCGCCTGCGAGTAGGCCTGAAGTGTTGCGGTCTGCAGCCCCTGGAGCGGAGTGTCTCCCTCCCTTCTCGGTTTGGCCTTTACTGGGCTGCGGGAAGCGGGGGAGAGGGGGGGAGAGGAATCCTGCTGGACTCCTGCTTGCTCAGCACTATAAGGGCTCCCTAGTTGGGGCAGATGGCTGCCGTGATGTTGGCTGTTCGTTCCCCCCATGCTGCTCCCGGCGCCATGCTGCCTACCTTTTTGTGGCATCGCTAGGTAAAAGTCTGTGAGCCGCTGCGGCTGTTTGTACTGCTTTCTCCTCTTACTCATCTTGTTGCCAAGGTATTCTTGGTCTCCCGGGCTGGTTTTGGGGCTTAGAAGGGTCACCTTTCTGCTTCTATTCGTTGCTTAAGCTGCGAGGGCGCCGGAGCTCCTGAGTTAAGCGGCCATCTTCTCCGCCAGCCAGACACGCCCCCTCCGCTTTCCAGTCTTTTAAAGTGTAAGAAGACACTGACTTTCCTAAACCTGTCTCTGGGGAGAACTAACACTGATTGAGGGAACATGGAAGACACAAGGGACCCTACCTAGGACTGAATTAATTAGCATTAAACAGGAGGGCAGGATAAAGGGTGAAACCAAATCACAAAGATGTGGCACAAATTGCCACTAGATGACAGCATACATCAAACAAAGGCAAAATGATTCAGTTCAATATAACACAGATAAAAAAACATATACTATATTACCAAAAGTATTGGGACGCTGGCCTTTACGCACACATGAACATGAGCATCCCAGTCTTAGTCTGTAGGGTTCAATATTGAGTTGGCCCACCCTATGCAGCTATAACAGCTTCAACTCTTCTGGGAAGGCTGTCCACAAGGCTTGGGAAGAATTCTCAAACATTCCCATAGACACTCTCCTAAACCTTGTGGACAGCCTTCCCTGAAGAGTTGAAGCTGTTATAGCTGCAAAGGGTGGTCCAACTCAATATTGAACCCCGCAGACTAAGACTGGGATGCCATTAAAGTTCATGTGTGTGTAAAGGCAGGCATCCCAATACTTTGGTAATATAGGACCCTAAGTGGAACAGAACACAGATTTTAACTATAATAAAATAAACAAATATAAAATCAAGGGCCTGAAAATGTGGTGATTTTAGGGATCACGTGACCCCTTACATGACATGTGTTCCTATAGTATCCTTTTCTGCTGATGCAGTTGATAGGGGAATACACTTGAGTTTCAAGGGTCAGTCCACCTAACACTGAGATTTCTGTCTTGGGTATTTGCTGGTTGTTGAATCCTAACTGTGGCTTACTGTCGGTGGTCTTCACAGTTAGGGTGAAAGGTCCCATTTTACTTGACATAGAACTTAACAGAATACTTAGACTCTGTGGTAGAGTTGTCTGAACCAAGAATTACCAGAAGACTAGTATGTGATTCAACTATCCAGGGTCTTTCTTTAAAGTTGGCACATTTTCTCAGAAAATTAATTCCTTTACATTCCCTATGTTGTCAGCAGTGTACTGGACCTCAAAGTTGACTTTTCAAATGATTAAGGCCTCCTTCACATGGGTATATTTATTTATTTTTAAACAGTTATACTTTATTGAAAGTTTACATAAAGTATTACAAGAGATCAACATTGTTTTACAGGGAAACATCTGATATGATTGGTACATGGTAAAGCAGACATGGTAGAGCAATTCGATAAGTTGTACAATTCAGGAAATAGTCAAATCTCCTATGTGGAGACTTCTGAATGTGTTTTTAGTTAACCAGAACATTTCTAGGCATTTGTTAGGTACAATCCTAATTCCGTAGGTATTTTGAATTGGGTCCTCTATCTCTACAATGGAGAGGGGATCAAGAGGAATAGACTGAGAAGAATAGGCTGAGGGGGGCTCACATCAACCCCCAGACACTCACGATGGTAACTAGCTGTGTCCAGTGATGGAGTGACTGGGAGCCCCCCCCCCCGAGCCTCCCCAGGATAGTTTGCCCCAGGTCCATGGCATATCATCCTCATAAGTGAGTATTTATCAACGTTGGTGGTAGTTGGTTTGCAGGGCCAAGTGTCTGATGTTCCAAGCACCTTGGCGTGTGGATGGTGATCTTGTAACTAAGGACACCCTGGAATTGATGCTGTCATGTATGTGAATAAGTGTTTAATGTATGTGTTGATGTCAAAGTGGTTCTAGGAAGTTTTTCAATGTAGGTGGTCTTAGGGATATATCTTTTGGGTGTGTGAGGGTACTAGCGGTGAATCCTGAATAATCAGGGGTAGGCCCTGTGCGAGCTAGGGTGAGGGTACTCTTGCAAGTATTGGGAGGGTTGCTGATTCAGTCAGCCATCAGCTGTTTGTATCGGTCCGAGTAGCGAAAAACGATGCATGGTGACCATAGCGTGTGAAATTTATCAAAGGAGGCTTTGGCAATGGTGGTTATTTCTTCCATGTGGTATAATGTGTATCTCTCATAGCCATTCCCCAACAGTTGGTGCACAGTCGAATTTCCAATGTCTGGGTACCAACAGTTTGGCGGCGTTGAGAAAGTGCCTGGTTAAAGAGCTTTTAATGGTGGTGTTGGCGATGTGCAGAAGGCAACATGCCGGGTCAAGAGTGATTCATGTGTCTGTAACGTGTAATATGAGCTCTTTCACTTTGTCCCAGAAAGGTGTGATTTTTAGGGCACTCCCACCATATGTGCCATAGGGACCCCTTGTCTTGGTGGCATCTCCAACATGCATCCAATGTTCCTGGGTACCACTTACTCAGTTTAACCGGAGTGGCATACCAATGGGACAGTAATTTGTATGACATCTCTTGAATCATTTTGCTTATCAAGCTTTTATGTGCCAAGATCGTTGCTCTTTGCCATTGGTCATCAGTGAGGTTGGTACCTAGTGCTTTTTCCCAGCTCTTTTGAGTATGGAGAGAGTTGGTGTTGTCAGTATCTTGCAGTCAAGAATAGATCAGGGATGTGGTTCTTCTCATTGAGTCTCCTGTCAGGCATGTGGATTCAAATGGCAACATGGATCTGTTTATGTCTGATCTGTTTAATGTGTATATTAAAATTGCGCAACTGGCGATAAGACCAGAAAGATATGGGGTTCCCCGTGTTGTATTGTGTGAATAGGGTTTCATATGGTCGTTGTTGATCATAAAATAAGTAATCAGTAGAGGGGTCTTCTTGTCTTTGAGTGGGAAGCGGCCTGGCTCCAGACCTGGAGGAAATTCTGGATTGTCTGTCACTGGGGTTAGGGGTCCTGGGTTTGAGGAGATTCGTAATTCCTTAATTGTTTTTAATGCAATCTCTAGGGTAGCGCCCCAAATTGGGTTGTGTTTGATGTCGGTTGGTAGGGTTTTGGTCTGTGTTCATAGGAGTAATCGCAAGGGCGAAGGCGACAGTGTGTTTTCCAGGTGTACCCAATCTTTGGTATCCCTGTGACAGCTCCAATCTACTATTCTCGACAGATGGGTGGCATAGTAATAAAATTTAAAGTTAGGCAGGCCTATGCCACCTGTGTTTTCTGGCTGCGAGAGTAGATTGAGGCTGACCCTTGTTTTTCGTCCTGTCCAGATGAATGTGCATAGAATATGGTTTAGGTGCTTAAAGAAAGTTTGGGGCAACCTGATGGGTAGGGTTTGAAAGAGATAGAGTAGTTTCGGGAGTATGGTCATTTTTATAATCGTTGCTCTCACATACAAGGAAAATGGCTGGAGGGACCAGTGGGTTAGATTTTGTTGTGTCTGCTGCCACAAACCTAAGATCGTTTAGGCTGGGCTGCTGACTAGGCATGAGGATGACTTCTCCCGCCTGATGTGTCCACCCTGCGGCTGATGGGGATGATGTGGGAGCCGGTGCGGCTGTCTGGTGCGGGCCTTGTGTGGGCGTTCGGGTTCACCGGGCTCTGGGGAGAGCGCGACCTTGAGGTGGAGGAGGCTCTAGACAAAGTCCCCATCGTGCCTGGAGCGATGAACGGGTGCCGTTCCTCCTGTATAGGCTGAGATCAGTCTCTGCTGGCGGGAGCTCACTGATCAAGCCGCCATTCTCCAACGCATCCAAGCCACGCCCCTTTACATGGGCATATTTAAGCATACACCTGTGCTAAGGGCCATTTTTGCCTGCGTGGGATGCACACATGTTCCATGCATCCCTGTGCAGGCACTGCTATAGATATCTATTGGGACACAGCGACTGTATGGACACATTTTTCCCTAATCTTCATCTTTTATCTATGAATAGGCATCTGTGTGGCCAAGCCATTGGATATCCAGGCCTTCAAGAGTTTCTATGTTGACCTGAGGCTGCCCTATTCTGTAGTGAGGAATGAACAGGTTGCAGTTCGAGCTGTGCTTTACAATTACGAACCTCAGGATCTCAAGGTAAATGAAAAATTATGGAAATCCTGTTTAGCATAACTTGCATAAGGATAAATACATTGTAAAGTGAGGTCTCCAGAAGCATCTTACATCAGATCTTACATCAGAACTAAGGAACAATAATAAATAAATAAACCCTGCACTTTGCTTGTACAATTTGGCTTTTTGCTGAGTAGAATGCACAGAGCTGCCTCCAGTTGTCCTCTTTTCTTGCCTTAGGGCAGTGGTATATTTTGGTTTTCTGCTGCTGGTTTTAGGCAAGACTAAAATCAGGTGCCCCCCATCTAAATGTGTCCCACCTCTTTCTGTTTAAGATCCACCCCTTCATCTGTAAACTTCACCTCTTCTGCTTTAGGCTCTACCTCTTCCTATTCCTATTAGAGCTCCATCTGATGTGAGCGAGAAGGGGGTGAGAGAGAGAAAGTGGGTTGAGAGAGAGGGGGGATAAGAGAGAGAGGGGGGGTGAGAGAGAAAGGAAGGGGGTGAGAGAGAGGGGGTGAGAGAGAGAGAAAGGGGTGAGAGAGAGAGAGGAGGGTGAGAGAGGGAGGGGGGAAAGAGTGGTTGAGGGAGAGAGAGGGGGTTGAGAGACAGGAGGTTCTCCCACCCCCCCAAAAAAAGTACACCGGACTCTCACCTTCCCACAGCCCACCGACTCCTTTTTACCAGCTGTGTGTAGCGAGGCTTCTGAGGCACAATCACAGCCCAGGACTCCAACCTGCTCTGTCAAGTGAGCTACTTCCGGGATCAGAGGCACAGCCACCTCCTGCTTCTGCTTTGCTCCCCTGTCACCGAATGGTCAGCCTGGGTCCACAGACCTTGTAGCAATGCCACTGGTCGTAGTGTCCCTTCTGCCTGGAGGCAGTGCTGCCCCTCTGAAAAACACCTTGTTTGCCTCGCAGTAGATAAACCCCTGCCTTAGGGTCATAGCTATCTTTATATATGTTGGCTGAGTCTCAATTTAAAGTGTAGTTCCAGCCAAAACTTTTTCCACTTTGTGGATAAAGCAGAGAAGGATTAGAGCCCCTGTCTGTTTTTTACTGCAATTAGGGTCGCTGTTAGAGAGGATTCCCGTCACTTAATGTATGGGTGACAACAGTTTTACCAGACAGAAAGAAACTGAGAATCTTCAGAGAAAAGGTAAAAAAAGGACACCAGGCTAGCATAGACAGTAAATAAGTCAAACGTCCAAGAAGCCCACACAAAACAAAGTAAGGATGGGCTTGGGCTTGTTTGGAACCGAACGTGCCCAAGCCCACCAGGAAGTGAACCCTGCACTGCGCTAATCACAGGCAGTGAGACATTGCCCGATCGCTGAAGCCGCACATTGGGGAAATGTCTCACTGCCTGTGATTAGTGCACAGCAGAGTTCACTTAATGGTGGGCTCGGGCACGTTCGGTTCAGAACAAGCCAAAGCCCATCCTTATTCATGACCAAGCACAAGATCAGTTCAGGAGAAAGGCATTGAGAAAAAATCAGAAGGAACTAGCAGTAACACACATTTGCTCACACGCTCACTGAAAGTTTTGAACCCAATTTAAGCTGTACTAATTATGGCCAACTGTGCATCTGCGGTATTACCAAACCACTGTGCTAAATATTATCCATGCATATGTATATCTTCCAGGTGCGAGTGACCCTGACTTACAACCCAAAATTCTGCAGCCTTTCCACACCTTCAAGGAAGTATACCAAAGATGTCACAGTCAAAGCAAGTTCAACTTTCACAGTCCCATTAATCATTGTTCCTCTCGAGGTTGGCATACATGATGTGGAGGTGAAGGCGGCAATCTTTGGAGGATTTGTGGCTGATGGAGTCAAGAAAGAGCTGAAGGTCGTGGTGAGTAAGAGTGTTTGATACAAGCTTTGTATACATGCTCTACAAGAAAGTACCAATAAAAGAAATGGAAATCCCATTAGGCTGGGTTCACACTATTGCGAATTGGATGTGCATCCAATTCGCAATAGCAGGAAATTTTGACCGGCTATCTATGGAGGCGATTCACATATCTCTGCTGCAGCTCCGGACTGTATTTACACAAGGGTACTGTGCATCTTTTGGTCTGTTCCCATGTTGCACACCATGTAAGCCATCTGCTAGTTGCTCCAGTCCAGTCCAGACCCCACTCACCTTACTGCTGCTCCACGCTGCACAACAGATGTGATGTCTACACCAGACACTTCCAAAATAAATACACATGAACTAGAAGTGACTGCTGATAACGTCTTTCTGGTTCACTTGGTTTCCCAGTGCACCCAGGATATCTCATACCTGCAATACCTCCAAAACAAAGCAAAGCTAAAGTTGAATAAAAGCCTCTCAAAAGCTACAGGTCCTGTAAGCGAGTGTTGTCACAGACTTCTATGGAGGCTTTGAAGATGCTTTGAAGCACCAAGAAAGCGACACAGGGTATCATTTTTTAAGCAAAGCAAATTCAATGTGTAAACAAGACTTGTAAGCTTACCGTTTCATTTAGTGACAGGGACTTTGACTTGCATTCAGAGCACTGTAAAAAAAAGCCTACATTTTGAAGCAAGTGTAAACAAGCCCTTATCCTCATCAACATGGAGACAAGGTGCCTTGCCAGGGGTAATAAATATACACACAGACACTTAAAGTAAAAGTAATTTATTAAAACAAAAGTCAAAAAAATTACGTCAGTCATACCATCCATCAATATAGATCCATCCATATGGATCATGATGAATTATGCCCCGAGGACACGCCAACCTAGGCCATGATGAATCCATCTTGCCTCCACCCCCCCCCTCCCTGCAGTAAAGTAACCTACCAATGTTGAGGGCACGTGGCCTGGTATGGCCCAGGGGCAAAGCAGAGCTCACACTTGCCCCCTTTCCTGGCCAGACATGCTGCACACCTGGATAAGGGTATGATATGGACCTTTGGAGTACCACATGGCAATCTTTTGGTTTTTGTTATTGTTTTTTTTCCTGCCCCCCCCCCCCTCTATATCCATACCAGCCCTTATCCACTGCATGAGAGTCTGATATAGATATTAAGGGGGACCGCCCACCATTTTTTCTTATCTTAAAGGGACAGAACACATTGTTTACAAAGCATGTGTACTGTGTCATTATAAAAATAAATACATTTGTTGTGGGGTCCCCCAATAAAACATTACCAAGGATAATAAGGATCTCAAATACATTTGGAGAGGGAAGGCAGGTATCTCATTTGATGCCAAGTTTCCACAAGAGTTCAGTTGGCCATCATAATGAGCCTTTAAATAGGGGATCCCAAATTATTTGGGCAGGCTTTGAGTGCGTGATAGGTTAGAGAGAGGAACCTGCTGGTTAGGGTAAGTGCTTAGCACAGGAAATGATTACTGGTGGATAGGGACAGAGTAAGGGACACTGTCTCGTGCTGAAGAACCTTACAATGATCTCTTTTTGTGGGCCAGTGCAGCATGGTTATACAATTACAGCCACCCACCCATCTAACAGAGGCAGTCCTCCAGTAACACTACCATAAAGCACACTACAGTGAGCTGCTTTGATAGGGCACATCGGTATGCTACAATGTTCTGCCATTATAAGTGCTTAAATTCTGAACCGCTACCATAAAACGACTACAGTGCTAAGACCCTGTGTGTGTGTGTGTGTATGGTGTGAGTATGGTCCCTCCTGAGATGGTACCTTGTCGAGGCCCTGCCTACAAACCACCCCCTTGTGATCCACCACAGATTACTTTTCACAGACAACCACAAGTGTAGAAGAGTCCTTTACATGCCAATGGGAAAACTTGGGACAAAAGGACCTTTTAAAAATGTTTTCTTTCTCTGCTCCATTAAATCATGTAACCCAAAATAATAATTAATTATTATTAAAAGTAGTTGCTTTTCAAATTTAAGGGCCTTTTGTTCGGAGACCAGCACAACCCCCCAATAAAAAAAATGTGTATTTGTGTTCAAATCTTGAATTTATGTTCTGGTCGCCCCCATGCCGCATTTCTCTTCTGTTTTAAGACAGTTTTCCCCTGCTTTTAAATGTCCCTTTATTTCAGCCTCAAGGAGTTCGTAAAGTGGATAACATACTGTCTGAAGACCTGGAGCCAGAACGCAAAGGCAGAAGTAAGTGAAAAATATTGAACCCTTTGACAACAGGAAAAACATTCCCATAAAATGCAATTATGGAAAACGAAGTCAGCTTTTTATACAGCACCCATTGTAATGGGCAGGGTCACTAACCAACAGGAGAAGGGCAGTTCTACCAACACTGTGCTTTGACTAACAGGTCTTTCTATCGTGATATTTTGGAGTTCCGGATCACCCCCAAGCCAACTTTGTAAAAGCAAACAGTCTTTATTTGTCACAAAAGGCAAACAAAAACTGTTTCTTTTCAGCATGAAACAAATAAGAGTCCATCACTTAGGTACACAAAAACAAACCTGCAGCTCAGCACCGGTCATATAACAGGGTTTTAAAGTCTCCATCTGCTCCAGGGGTCCAGAAAAGTCACATGAGCCCAGGCAGTGTCTCATTAGCCAGAGAGCCCACAACTCTCTCACAACTGTGTCCTATTCCATTCAACACCTCCTGTACATTCGGTTGGCTGCTTCCTGTCCTTTTCAGCCCTCTCTCACAAGCAGGTTAACCATTACAGGTCCAAGAGGCCCATAGTCAGGGTTAGAAGCACGTTCCCACCCAAGATCTTTCTGAGCTTCTAAATTCCAGGACCTATATGAGAATTTAATAATCCTGGGAAAAATGCAAGTCAGTTTTCCCCCTTTGCTGGATCACCCCTGAACCCTTTACCATGCATGGGTGAGAATCCCTAAGTAACCCACGCTGCTCCTTGTCATGGCTCTTTAACCACATCCCGCCTGGCCTATAGCAAAATGATGGCCTGGTGGTAGCTATCCTGTTCTGACTGGATGTCATATGATATCTTTCAGAACAAGCCACTCATGCAGCAATTGGTAGTGCAGGGTGTGTGTCGCTCTGACACACCGCATCTCTGATCACGGTAAAGAGCCTATGACATACCGTGTGGTAGCTGTGTCCAATCACAGCTAATCATAGTGTAACTAGGAAGTGCCCTTTATCGGCATTCCTCTATTCATACTGACAGAGCGTGAGTTGATAAGAGCCGATAAGTGGCTCTCCTGACAGGGGGGTGTGCACTGATAATCAGTGCAGTGACTATCAGTGCAGCCCCATCAGAAATGCCCACCAGTGATGCCCACTATTGCTCACCAGTGATGTCCACCAGTGATGCCAATTAGTGCTCATCAATGATGCCAATATGTGCCCATTAAAGCTGCCCATCATTGATGCCAATCAGTGCCCATAAAGGTGGTCCATCATTGCCACCTATCAATGCCCATCAGTGCCACTTTACAGTGTCGCCTATCAGTACCCATCAGTGCCCATCAATGCTGCATATTAGTGCCTCATCATCAGTGCCCATCAGTGCTGCTTCATCAGTGCCCATCAGTGCACATCAGTGAAGGAGAAAACTTACTTATTTACAAACGTTTCTAACAGAAACAAAGAAACTTTTTTTTTCAACATTTTTGGTATTTTTTAATTTGTTTACAAACCCAATGGTGATTAAATACCACCAAAAGAAAGCTCTATCTGTCTAAAAAAAAGGTAAAAATTAAGATAGGGTACAGCGTTGCATGACCGCGCAATTGTCAAAGTGCGACAGCGAAGAAAGATGAAAATTGGCCTGGGGGGTGAAAGTGCCCAGTATTAAAGGGGTTAAAGGGACCTCAACCCAATCAAAGGAGACACATCCTTCCCATTCAGTACCCATCCCTGGCATACTGTACCCAGTGGTTCTCAATTCCTGTCCTCAGGACCCACTAAAGCCTCGTACACACGGGACGACGATTGTATACAACAGGTCATACTAACGACCGTTGTATGCGATATCGATCGTTCGTATGCGTGATTAGAACAGTCGAACATACGAAGGTCGTACAAGGGAGTTGTATGAGCAGACTAGAAAACTTGGTCGTACCAGCAAGCGCTCATACGACCGTTGTATCGTGTGTACAGAGCAGTTGGTACAACAAGTTGTATTGTGCAAAACACGCATGCTCAGAAGTCAGGAACAGCCGGATGCTAATTACATGCACCTGAACGTTCTTCTGTGGTCGTACGATCATGCAGTGCAGTCAGTATGCAAGTTACATTGTGCAACATACGATTTGTGACGATCGTACGTACGATCGTCGCGCCGTGTGTACGAGGCTTTACAGGCCAGGTTTGCAAGATAACTGAAATATATCACAGGTGATTTAATTTGCTGCTCAGTGATTGCAGTATTCTAGTTTGCATCTCCCCAAGGTAATACTTAAAATCTGGCCTGTTAGTGGGTCCTGAGGACAGGAGTTGAGAACCACTGCTGTATACTATATTATAGTGAAACTTAATAACCAAAACCTCTCCACTCATAGCAGCTTAAAGCTGAACTCAATGCTCAAAAAAACGATCATTTTCAAGGTAAGTTCACAGGAACGAATAGGTGAACTGACCCCAAATATTCTGGCCACCCCTCCATACATAGCCACTGTGAAGCCCCGTGCTGCTGATGTAGCAGACTGTACGCTGCAATACACAGCCCCGGAGTGAGTATCTTCATAATGCTTGCAATGCCAAACGCTAATTGGTCAGCGCAGCCACATGGCCATACTGACCAAAAACATTTTTATTAATACACCTCATAGAAACTGGATTTGTTACTTGTTTATACAAGGAGCATTTAGATGTACTTTAATTCATTAATATTAAAGGACATTTGCCACCAATACTTATTTTTCAAGCTTTGAAAGTAGGCATTTAAATCACTGTAAGGAATTCAACAATAAAAACCTAAGTGCAATAGGTCAAAGAGGGCACCAAAGAAAAAATCCAAAGTCTTTATTGTGCAAATGGTTACAACAAGCAGGGCAAAAGACATTCAATGCATTTCGGGGACCCCTTCATTGTATGGCCACCAACATGCATTGCCTGTCTTGTGCCTTGGTTTATTAACCAGTTGAACAATAAAGACTTCGGACTCCCAAGGATTTTTCATTTGGCACTCTCTTTGGCCTATTACATGTCTCAACTCGGGTGAATGTTCTCTGCTAGGGGAGTTCTTGTCTTTTTGGTGAGATGCCAAATGCAGGCCAAGTGGGCTCAACTAATGACTTTGACGCATGATCTAATGCTTTTATACACACACATACACGCAAAAATAATGACAAACTTAAAAAAAAAATCTATCTGGAATTGGTCTTTAGGAAGATCAGTTCGTTATATAATATATTTCTGCAATGGTGGCCGCCTGCGTTGTGAACCCCTGATGAATACAGTAAATGTACTATACACTGAATTTTCCTCTTTGCTCTTGTAGGTGGAGAGCAGGTAGTGAATGTCAGATCACTCAAGAATAAGAAGATTGCTCCACAGTCGGAACTCACTAGACTGTAAGTGATGGACGAGAGGTGGATGTTCTCGTTTCTCCTTTTAAGTCACATATCATGTAAATGACATAAGTAGTCCCCAAGTGTTGCGTCCGCCGGTGGTAACGTCTTTATATAATATATTGCTTGACTAGAAGGATTTCTGGTTAAGGTCTATCTAAAAAAAAAATTCAAACAGTAATAAAAACGCACATACACACACATATTTTCGTAATCTAGTACGCAGTTTCAGTAATCAACTCGGGTGAACCGGACGTAAACCGTAGAGTGGTTTTTCTGTTCTTGAGGGGATCGT
>BLSH010365506.1:104816-114990 GCA_018402905.1 Glandirana rugosa | reverse complement strand
GGGGGGCTGTGTGGTGTAAAGTACACTGACAGACACTGGTTACTCACTGATCACGTTTCTCTCTCCTTACACAATCGGTGTGTGAGGAGAAGAAACAGACATCATAGTAACCAGTGTTCTTGTTTACACTTGTGACCGGCTGTGATTGGACACAGCCGGTCATGTAGTGAACAGCCAATTTCATTGGCTGTTTACTGCGATCGGGGAAGGACTGTGTCTGAAGGACACCCGTCCCCTGGGGGCACGATTCAGGCGCGCCTCTGATTCTGTGCACAGAAGTGACTGGCTATGAGTAGACACAGCCGAGCACGTGGTAAACACCCAATTTTAATGGCTGTTTACCCTGATGGCCTGTGTCCCGGGGACATGTGCCATCCGTGATCACCGCACTGCGCTTCCCAGCGGGTGCATGGTAGATTGTTATTCTGCTGGACGTTATATGACGCCCAGTCAGGATAACAAAACCACTTCCTGGCCGCCATTCTGTATACAGCGGTAGGAAAGTGGTTAAATAAATAGACACATGTCAAGATTTAAAACTGTAAACATGTTGTAATAGATTTTAAAACTGTGTATGCCTGGGAAATGGCAGCAAACGATGGCACCTACAATTGTCTGTAGGTGACGCTTTCAAAGCCATTACAGGCTATCAGTTTAGGATTAATTGCAAATTATTGCCAGAGAAATACTGCTCTCACTCTGATATTTGCAGCAATATGTCATATGTGTAGGGCAATCACCTTTTACATATGCGTACAAGACCTGTGCACATTTGTGATTTAAAATGTTTTAATTATTATTTTATTTAAATATATTTCTCCTAGACTTTTTTTATTTATTTCAATGTAACTTTATTGCTATCACAAGGGGGTAAACAAGCTCAGTTGTGATGATAGGTACTCTTTAACCAGTTCCCGTCCGTACTATAGACAAATTAAAGCTGGGTGGTACTACATTCGTTGTTCCGGGTGGACAACAGATCATTGTACCGGGTCGCTGCCAATACCATGTGATCGCTGTGACCAATCACAGCAGATCACATGACAACTGTAAACAAGGGATGGCTTCCATACATGCCATCCACTGTGTACAATTGTGTTCCTAGCTGTGAATGGTCACAGTGACCACATGGTACAGACAGGGCCGATCAAAGTCTATCTGTACCATGTGATTTGCTATGGCCAATCACAACTAATCACACTAATAGACACTTAATGAATAGATTTTATTCAGTAAAAATGGTTGCTTATAACAGTGAAATTCGCTGGTATAAGCAATCACAGAGTAGTACAATGTTACATATATAGTTACATAGTCCGCAAGGTTGGAAATAGATACAAGTTCATCAAGTCCAACCTATGTGGGTGTTTTTAATGTAAGTATTACATTTTATATCCCTCAATGTTGTGCTCCCTTAGGTGTTCATCTAATAGTTTCTTGAAATTATCTATACTCTCAGCAGAGACTACTGCATGTGGAAGAGAATTCCACATTCTCACTACTCTTACCGTAAAGAAACCTCTACGCTTTTTAAGGTTAAACCGCCCTTCCTCTATTTTTAATGAATGGCCGCGTGTCTTTGTGTGCTCCCTTGCGTGGAATAGTTTTGTACCTATTGTGGGGTCACCAGTACAGTATTTATACATTGAAATCATACCCCCTCTTTCCTCATAACTGAGGTTCTCTAACCCCTTAATTAGCTTTGTTGCCCTTCTCTGTACCCTTTCCAATACCAGGACATCCTTCCTGAGGACTGGTGCCCAGAACTGGACAGCATATTCCAGGTGTGGCCTCACCAGAGACTTGTATAATGGGAGAATTATTGATTTATCCCTGGAGTTGATCCCTTTCTTGATGCATGCCAACACTTTGCTAGCTTTGCTTGCCGCAGCTTGGCATTGCATGCTACTGCTGAGCCCGTTCTCCACTAAGACTCCTAGGTCTTTTTCCATCCTAGATTCCCCCAGAGGCTTACCCCCTAGTGAGTAGTTTGCTTTTATATTCTTGGTACCCAAATGCATTATCTTACATTTTTCAACGTTAAATCTCATTTGCCACTTGTCCGCCCACCCCATTAATTTATTCAGATCCTCTTGCAAAGTTTCCACATCCTGTCCAGAATTTATTGCTCTGCTTAGCTTGGTGTCATCTGCAAATATTGAGATTGAGCTGTTCACCCCTCCTCCAAACTGTTTATGAATAAATTAAAAAGGATTGGTCCCAGGACAGAACCCTGGGGAACACCACTTTCTACACCAGACCATTCTGAGTACTCCCCATTTATCACCACCCTCTGGGCTTGCCCCTGTAACCAGTTTTCAATCCAGGTACTCACCCTTAGATCCATGTTGAGGGACCTTAGTTTGTACAGTAAACGTTTATGGGGAACTGTATCACATGCTTTTGCAAAATCCAGATACACCACATCTACAGGCCTTCCTTTATCTAGGTGGCAGCTCACCTCCTCATAGAAGGTTAATAGATTGGTTTGGCAAGAACAATCCTTCATGAACCCATGTTGATTACCGCTAATGATACCTTTCTCGTTACAATAATCTTGTATATGATCCCTTATTATCCCCTCCATGAGCTTGCCAATTATTGATGTTAAACTAACTGGTCTGTAGTTCCCAGGGCTATATCTTGGTCCTTTTTTATATATTGGTACTATGTTGGCTTTCCTCCAATCAGCTGGTATCATACCAGTCAGAAAACTGCTCTTAAAGATTAGGTACAAAGGTCTGGCAATAACTTGGCTAAGTTCCTTAAGTACCCTCGGGTGTAAGCCATCTGGTCCTGATGACTTACTAGTGTTCAGTTTTTCAAGCGTATTCTTTATTTTATCCTCAGTTAGCCATGAGGGTGCTTTCTGTGAAATGTCATGAGAACCAGCATTGTGGTTCTGAATAATTGAGCCCCCCTTTTCCTTCGTGAATACAGAGTAGAAAAATGAGTTTAACACTTTTGCCATTTCTCCATCATTTGTAACCAGATAACCTTCATCATCCTTTATGGGGCCAATATGATCTGACCTCCCTCTCTTACTGTTTATATACTTAAAGAATTTCTTGGGATTCTTTTTACTCTCCTCTGCTATGTGTCTCTCATGTTCTACCTTAGCTGCTCTGATTGCCCCTTTGCATTCCTTATTGCGTGTTTTATAAATATGAAAATCTGACAGGGACCCCTCAGCCTTGTATTTTTTGAAGGCCTTCTCCTTTGCTTTTATGTGTGCCTTTACGTCGGAGTTAAGCCAACCTGGTCTTTGATTAGTTCTTTTGAATTTATTTCTCGTTGGGATACTCTGGTTAATACCTTTGTTTAGTATGTTCTTGAAGCACTCCCATTTTTCCTCCGTGTTCATTGTTCCTAGAACGTTGTCCCAGCTAACATCTTCCAGCAAGGAGCGTAGTTTATGGAAGTTGGCTCTCTTAAAATTCATTGTCTTTGTATTCCCCTTATGTTTCTTATTTGTGTAATTTATACTGAAACTAATTGTCCTGTGATCAATATTTCCTAGATTGCTCCTTACTTCCATGTCTGTGATCAGGTCTGTGTTTTAAGTAATCAGAAGGTCTAATAATGCTTTTTCTCTTGTTGGTGCATTTACTATTTGACCCATGAAATTGTCCTGCAGGAAAGTTAGGAAGTGGCGAGCCTTAGTTGAATGTGCAGTACCTTCCTCCCAGTCAATATCTGGATAATTGAAATCCCCCAATATAATGACATTTCCCATCCTAGCCGCTATTCCAAATTGCGATAGGAGGTCCGCCTCCCCCTCTTCCCTCTCATTAGGGGGCCTATAGGGGGGCATATTCCTAGTATAACTTTCCCCCTGGTATCTTCCCTTTGTAGCTCTACCCATAAGGCTTCAACTTCCTCCCCAGAACCACTAGTAATGTCATTTCTCACATTGATTTGTGTGTCATTTTTTATATACAGGCATACCCCCCTTTTTTTGCCCTCCCTATCCCTGCGGTATAGGGAATACCCCTGGATGGTAGCCAGCCAATCATGAGAGCTGTTGAACCAAGTCTCCGAAATTCCCACAAAATCGAATTCCTCCTTGTACAGTAGCAACTCCAGTTCTCCCATCTTGTCTGCCAGACTCCTGGCATTAGTGAACAAGCCACGTCGTTTTGTCTGAACCCCTACTGTTTCCTTGCTGGGTGATCCTCTTTTGCATATAGGACTTGCTAAACTATTTGCCTCGGATTTTAATTCTTTATTCGGCCTATCACTCCTACCCCTAATACTACCCTCTGAACTCTGTTCCACTCTGGATATTACTAAGTCTATACCCTCCTCCCCATTGCCTAGTTTAAAAGCCCCTCTAACTTTTTGGCCAACCTCATTCCCAGCCGGTCTGTACCTTCCCCATTTAGGTGCAGCCCATCCTTCCTATATAGCTCGTAGCCAATTAAGAAATCGGCCCAGTTCTGCAGGAACCCGAAACCCTCCTTTCTACACCAGCTCCTCAGCCTTTTGTTGACTTCCCTAATCTCCCGCTGCCTCTCTGATGTGGCTCGAGGTACCGGTAGTATTTCTGAGAATACTACCTTGGAGGTCCTAAGCCTCAATTTTGCTCCTAGGTCCCTGAAATCTTTTTTTAGGGCACTCCACCTACCTCTAACTTTGTCATTGGTGCCAACATGCACCATGACAGCCGGGTCTTCCCCAGCCCCTCCCAGTAATCTGTCCACTCGATCCGTGATGTTTCGGACCCGAGCACCCGGTAAACTGCATACAGTTCGGTGCTTCAGGTCTTTGTGACAGATTGCCCTCTCTGTGTTTCTAATAATTGAGTCCCCTACCACCACAATCTGTCTTTCCTTCCGCCTGGCTTCATCCCCACCCTTGCTGGAGGAGTTACTCCGCTCGCAGCTAGGGGCGCCACTCTGCTCCAGCGATGCTGTTTCCTGGCTGGTTTCCGCAATATCACACAACGGGATGTACCTATTGGGATGCTCCAGCCCAGGATCAGCCTCCCTGACTCTTTCCCTTCTACCCTTCCTAACTGTCACCCAACTACTCTGTTCTGGTGCCTGCTCTTCTATGTCTACACCCGCCTCTGTGCTGGCCCCTGCCGACACCTGCCGAGTACGATCCCAACTCTCCTTAAGTATGGAGAATCGTCTCAATGTTGACAGCTGCTTCCTTAGATTCAGGACCTGGGCTTCCAGGGAAACAACGTTCTTACATTTTTTACAGCAGTATTCGCCCTCGATCTCATGATCAAGGAACGTATACATGCGACAAGATATACACCGAGTCGCTTCTCCACACCCGCCGGGTATCGTACCTATTGATTTAGCGGGGACTGGGAATTTGCCCTATCCAATTAACTTCTCGCTGGCTGCCTGCCACTAATACTCACAGTACACGTGTCCTTACAATACTCGGCACTCACGTCACACTCAATACTCACAGAACACCCAGGTACTCACGCTATATTACTCTGGTATTCCCCTAATACTCAGATACTCCGACAATACTCAGGTACTCACACTAATTTACTCAGATAATCGGCCAATGCAGACTATTCAGTACTCCCAATTCAGGTACTCACAGAATACTCAGTACTCCCAACTCAGGTACTCACAGAATACTCAGTACTCCCGACTCAGGTACTCACAGAATACTCAGGTACATGCCTCTCAGGTACACACCACTCAAGTACTCCAGAATACTCAGTACTCACAAATACTCAGGTACTCACATACAATGTCAGTCAGTGCTTATTGTATGTGTCTCTGTGTCACTCTGCACAGTCTCCCCTAGAATTCTGACAGTCTGCAGGAATCAGTCACTCCCCTTCAGTCCTGCCGCTGTCCCTCCTGTCAGTCACCCTCCGCTCTGCAGATGCACTCACCTGCCGCCCTTGTCAGTTAGCTGCCTCCCGATCCCTCCTGCTGCCACTCCTGGTCACAGGTGTCCAGTCTGCCCGCTCTGTTGTGCCGCCGCTCAGTCACGGGGAGGGGGTCCGCCTCTCCTGCTCTACCTGCCGCTGCTCGGTCACGGGGGGTCAGCCGCTCCCGCCCTGCTGCCGCTCGGTCACGGGGCGGGTCTGCCGCTCCCGATCTGCCACCGCTCGGTCACGGGGGGGTCTGCCGCTCCCGCACTGCCGCCGCTCAGTCCCTGGGGGGTGTGGGGGGTCTCAGCTCTGATCTTTGAGGGGGGTCTCAGCTCACAACTCACACACGCAGATGCTGCTTCAGCCTCTGCTGCTTCAGCCTCTGCTGCTTCAGCCCCTGCAGCCCCAACTGTTTCTCATGCCAAAACCTGTCAGGCACCACTGCGCCACCAATGGCAACCTGAGACTCCTCCAACTCCAGACTATGGTAACACTGAATTGCTCTGGTCACAGTGTGTTAAAAACATTGTAAAAGAAAAAAATGTAATAAATAAGAAACAGAAGTAAACAATGTTAAAAAAATATACAACTTTTTTTTGTACCATACTGTCACCAGTCAGTGTGCCTGATCACCACCACACCTGTTATATGATGGTGCTGTACCACAAAATCTTCATTTTCCAAAAAATTGTGACTAAAAATGATTTTTTGTTCAATAAGTTTTTATTCAAAAGAAAAACAAGGACAAGAAAAGCAGAATTAAACTATACAGATCACAACAAAGTACAGTGCTCAACAAATCAACCTGGACATCGATAGACACACAATGTGGGCTGCGTTCAGTATTGCTAGCTAAGGACCGCTTCAGACCATCCACATTTGGGGTCATCGGCACGTCCTGTTGAGGGTGGCCTCCCCGAGGGGGGTCCCCCATTCGAACACTACCTAAGCCACATCATGGCTACCTGTAACATCAACTCATAGCACTGTGTAAGTGGTTAAACTGTTTCAAAGGGCGGAAAGTGGGAAAAAAGGAAGAGGTAAAGACAGAAGGAACAGAGGGACAGAGAAGGGAGGGGGGGGGGAGGGAGGAGTAGTGGCCCCACTCCCAGCTCCATCGTCTAAACTCTGCAAAAATTCCTATTATCCAATTCTACCTAGTTATATCGTTGACATGACTTCTGCATATTTAGATCAGTATTTAAATGCGAACCAGCAGGACCATATTTTCAATGAAAGGGTAGGTTTCCCCCTCATATCATGGGTTAAATATTCCATGTAACAAATATTGTCAATTACCTGAAACCACTGTTTAATAGAAGGAATAGTGGGTTGTAGTTTCCAGTATTTAGGTATTAACAATTTGGCTGCGTTAAACAAGTGGGGGGTAATCAATTTTTTTATATCGTCCTACTGGTTCGGATGTACAATGAAAAAGCATCAGCCAAGGATTGAGTACTATAGGAGTGCCCTGAAAAATTTCAGTCCAACGTTTGATTTTCAGCCAAAAGGGTCTTATGAGCGGGCAGAGCCACCATATATGAGCGTGGGTGGCTTTCTCCCCACATCCTCTCCAACAGAGAGGAGAAACGTCTGGAAAAAACCTGTTGAGGGTTATTGGAGATTAGTGCCATCTGGACAAGAGTTTATAATTGGATTCAGAGATTCTTGAAGAGATAGAGGATGTTTGAGCCAACTGTAATATGACAGAACGTTGTTTATCCGATAATGAAAGCTTCAAATCCGATTCCCAGTTAAGAAGAAAAGATGGCCAGTGGCCTGATTGTAGAGCTTGGATGGCCTGGTAGCATAACGAGATGGTTCTCCGGGGAGGTTGGGTCATAGCAAAAATAGATTCCACCGGGTTAAGGTCTGCTAGTGACCTAAGCGGTTTTGATAAGGACTTAACAAACTGTGCCAGTTGCTGATGTTTCCAATGATCTAAACGTGAAAGAGATGAAGAAGAAGCTTGAGCTGTCAAAGGAATAGTCCCAGTCTTGGTTGTACAATGATAGAGACAGACTTGGGGTTGTGCCAACCATGAGCAAAATTTTGGGTTGTCCTCCCCGGGCGGGAAGAAGGCATGACCTGTGATGGGCATCAGAGGTGAGTTATATTGCCATTGATTTTTCTTATGCAACGAGTCCCATACATAATTGTGACTGAAAATGATGTCACAAAACTTGCCATGTTTCTTACTAAATACCCCGGGCTGTCTAATTTCCAAAAAGGGGTCATTTGGGGGATATTTGTACAGTCCTAGCATCTTCGAGCCTCAATAAATGAGATAGGCCGTCAGAACATCAGGATTGATCAATTTTCAGATATACAGTGGGTATAGAAAAGAATCATCCCCTTTAAAATAATCACATTTTGTTGCTTTGCAGTCTGAAATGAAGACAGACACAGTTTTTGTTTTATCCAGCTGTATTTACTCAGTGCTGCTTATAACATCCAAGTGAAAGATGTAACAGCAACATGTCAGAAAAAAAAATGAAAAAACAGAATTACTGAGTTGGGAATAGGATCATCCCCTCCTAAAAATGATTTGTAAACTCTTTACAAGTCCCTGGTAGTGCAGCTGAAGCAAATTATCAACTATGGGTGGCAAGGCACTGTCAAAAGATTTCCGGGATAAAATCGTGGACAGGCACAAGTCAAGAGATAGATAAAAAAACATTTCAAAGGCTTTATCAATGCTTAGGAGCACAGTGAAGTCTTAAGAAGTGGAAGGTATTTGGTACAACACAGACCCCCCCCTCCCCCCTTGGATGAGGACGTCGCTTCAAACTGGATGAAAGAGCCAGGAGGAAACTGGTCAGAGAGGCTACTAAGTTGAAGCAGTTGCATGATTTATGAGAAAGAGTGGTCATTGTGTGCATGTGACAACAATATCACAAAATGTCCACAAATGGGGTTTGGGGGGGGGGGGGGGGGTTGCAAGAAAAAGCCACTCCTCAAGAAAGGCCACATGCAGTCACCACTGAACTTTACCAAAATACACCTTGAAGATTCTGAGGCTACATGGAAAAAGGTGAGACTAAAATTGAATTATTTGGCCTCAACAACAGATATGTCTGGCGTAAATCCAATACAGCTCCCCATCCAAATACCCCCATTCCTACAGTAAAGCATGGAGGTGGTAATATGCTGTTTTGGGGGTGTTTCTCTGCAGCTGGGACTGGAGCACTTGTCAGGATAGAAGGAAAAATGGATGGGGCAAAATACCGTCACACCGTCAAAATCTGCTGCCCTCTGCCAGAAAGTTGTCAATTGGAAGAAGGTTTACCTTCCAACATGACAATGACCCAAAGCACACAGCAAAAATGATGACCACACATTGGTTGAAGGAGAAAAGGTTAAATGTCCTTGCATGGCCTAGTCAAAGCCCAGACTTAAACCCCATTGAACATCTGTGGAATAACTCGAAGACTTGAAGACTGCAGTCCACAAATGGTCTCAATCAAATTTAACTGAACTTGAGCAGTTCGGCAAAGAGGAGTGGGCAAATTTTGCAAAGTCTAGAAGTTAGTAGAGACATTTCTCAACAGACTAAAGGCTGTAATTAAAGCAAAAGTTGGGTCAACAAAATGTTGACACAAGGTGGGTGATGCTTTTACCAACTCTGAGATTCTGTTTTTTATTTTTTCTGACATGCTGATGTTATATCTTTTACTTGGATGTTATAAGTTGCACTATACAAATACAGCTGGATAAAATAAAAACCGTGTCTGTTTATACCCTCCGTATGTACCATAGTTTGAGGTCTTTCCTACAGACTAAATATTATACACTGAACTGGGTTATTTTCACCAAAGAAATGTAGCAGAATAAGGTTTGGCTTAAATTTATGAAGAAAGATTATTTATAGCGTTGAGCGAACCCAGACTGTAAAGTTTCAAAAAAAGTCCGGGTTCGGGTCCAGGGTTCTGGTATTTTACTCCACGTGTTGAAAAGCTGCCAAGGGCAGCCAATCAACAAGTGTTTCACTGGTTTTCTCTAGAAGCGAACCGTCGAAAAGTTGTGCACCTCATTTTATGGTCTTGGGACCTGGGCTTGGGCCTGAAAAAAACTTTGAAATGTCAGACCCAAGCGAGTTGCGATATTTATTAGAAAGAAGTATTTAAATTCGGTTTGGAATAAGACGATGTAAAGAAACCACTTTTATTGGGTCAAGTCACATATTATAAATCAGACATCCTTTCTGGAGTTTGATACCATGTATGCCTCCCATATTTGTCTGTGCCAAAAATAAAATAGGTCGACATAAACATATCACGTTGAATATTGTAGGTTCATTTTCTATATTGTAGTCGTACA
>BLSH010365506.1:74435-97011 GCA_018402905.1 Glandirana rugosa | reverse complement strand
ACCCAATAATCGGCCCACCCGATCAATGATGTACTGAACCCGAGCACCCGGTAAACAACATACTGTTCGTCGACCACAGTCTTTATGATAGATTGCCCTCTCTGTCCTCCTAATAATTGAGTCCCCTACTACCAGTACCTGTCTAATCTTTACTGCACCTCTGCCCCCCTCCTTACCAGAGCCGTCACTCCCCTGCATGCTAGGGGAGAGCGCATGCTCCAGCACTGCCACCCATGAGCTTATATCCCCAGCGTCATGCAACTTGGCATATTTGTTGGGGTTTACCAACTCAGGACTAGCCTCCCTAGTGCTCTTCCCTCTACCCCTCCTTATAGCTGTCACCCAGCTACCTACCTCTGGCTCCTGTGCCTCCATGTCTCCAACCTCCTCTACACTGGCCCCCACCAGCACCTGCTGGGTAATGCCCAAACTCCTTTCCAGGTTGTTGATGCTGCGCAGTGTTGCCACTTTGTTTCTTAGATCCATGATCTGTGCTTCCAGAAAAACAACTAGCTGGCATCTCGCACAGCAGTATTCACCCTCGATTGGTTCATTGAGGAACACATACATGGAGCAGGATGTGCACTGAGTGGCATCACCAATCCTTTGAACATTTTTACCCTCTATTTTAATGGAGATAATAATTAAGGACTTGCTATTGATACTCTACTCTGCTCTGCTCTGACCTGGCGCTACGACTACTCCAGTTACCTTACAGCTCCTCTCAGCACCCCACGCCACTTTTAGCACCTTGCGTTACTCTCAGCACCTCACATCACTCTGAGCACCCTGTGCCACTCTCAGCCCCTCACGTCACTATCAGCACCCCATGCCACTCTCAGCACCAAGATTCTGTTATTCTCACTCTCAGCAGCTCAAAGGGTTAAAGACAGGTGGTCATGCGTTGATGGTTTGGATGTGTATGGTGGGTTGATAGAACTGCTTCCCCTACTGTTACCTCCCCAGAAAGGGGGGTAATGAACGAATGAGAATAAGTGTAGTAGGTGTGGCGCTGTTCTGGATCTGTATTCACAGATTAATTAATTAAAAGTGCTAGTGTTAAAGCTATACCGGTACTATATAAAAACTTAAATTCTTTGGTAAATAGATGAAAATACCTATACAGTTGCTATCATAGCTCAATCATGAGTCATAGCGCATAACTTGCTGCAAAATAAAGTTCATTTCGAAATGTCATTTTTAAAAAAAAATCCATATGAAAGGTGATCCAAATAAAGTGCCTCGTGCTCTTCTGTGTGTATGTATGTACCAGTGTTAAATAAATATACATAAATATACTTCTTTAATGCAAAAATAAATAAATTAAATTGCTTAAACATGTGAAATACAGAAAAAAGTTCATTGTTGAAAGTTCATTTTTTGCAATCCATATAAAAAGCGATCCAAATAAAGTGACTGGCTCTCTTCAGTGCTTGATTACTTGCAGACGCCCCCCAATGGTAATGAACTCACCAAAAGAATTCACCCCACAAGGAGGTACAGCGCTGTTTGTGATGTTAAATCACAGGTGCTCCTTACTGCCTTGGTGCACACTAGGAGAGATCCTACATCACAATATTTCCCTGAACACATCATGTGCTGCTGAGCTGCTGCAAATTAACAGCAGACACATTTGACTGGGGGGATCCTTGTCTGTGCACGTGTGCTCCACCCTTTCTTCACTTTTGAGGTTCCACTGGTTGCTGGCACTGCGGCTCCCAACCAGGATACTGGCCACCTGGTGTACAACCATCATTCTGACCCCAGGAAATGTTTCTGCTTTTCAACCAGGCATATTTGTCTGTTTATGCAACTTTACCATCTAGGAGAAAGAGGAATACTAAGGTCAGATCTGGACCCTCTGCACAGTGGCACACAACTGTGGAAGCGCTGTACCCCGAGAAGGGGTGAATATTTCAAGTAAGTGTACACCCATAAGAGCACGTTAAGGAGCACCAAGGCACTAAGGAGCACCTGTGATTTAACATCACGGATAGCGCTGTACCTCCTTGTGGTGTGAATTCTTTTGGTGAGTTCATTACCATTGGGGATGGAAGCAAGTAATCTAGCACTGAAGAGCACCATTCCCTTTATTTGTATTGCTTTTCATATGGATTGCAAAAAATGAACTTTCAACAATGAACTTTTTTCTGTATTAAAGAAGTTGTAAATACTCTGAAAAAAAAAATAAATAAAAGAAAAACGCTGCAAGAGAAAGGCATAATGCGCTAGTATGCATCACATACTAGCTCATTTTGAAGTACTTACCTTAGAACGTTGCCCTGTATCCGAGTCGGCACTCCGAGTACAGAGCCAACATCTTCCTAACATTGTTTCTTCCGGGTTCGCGGCTCCGGTGCTATGATTGGCCAGAGCTGCAACAACGTCACACTCGAGCTGTCATTAACGGCACGGCCCTCTAGAAACGGCACCAAGCGGCCCGTTTCTTCAGTGCACTTGCACCGATGATGTCTGCACAAGCGTATATAGTGAATATCTCCTAAACTATGCAAGTATAGTATATTATTAAAGGCTTACCTGCAGGTAAAAGTGGTTGTCCAGGGTTGACAACCACTTTAACCCATGCACTGTTCACTTGTTTAAGCGATTTTATATATTTATTTATGCATTAAGGAAGTTTATTAATGTATATTTATTAAACACTGGTGCATACATACACGCTGCACCTAGGCTCACTCTCTGCACTCCCTGACACTTCACAGCACCCTACAACACTTCACAGCACCCTACAACACCTCAGAGTACCCTACAACACTTCACAGTACTCTACAACACCTCAGAGCACCCTACAACACTTCACAGTGCCCTACAACACCTCAGAGCACCCTACAACACTTCACAGTACTCTACAACACCTCAGAGCACCCTACAACACTTCACAGTGCCCTACAACACCTCAGAGCACCCTACAACACTTCACAGCACCCTACAACACCTCAGAGCACCCTACAACACTTCACAGCACCCTACAACACCTCAGAGCACCCTACAACACTTCACAGCACTCTACAACACCTCAGAGTACCCTACAATACTTCACAGCACTCCACAACACCCCAGAGCACCCTACAACACTTCACAGCACTCCACAACACCCCAGAGCACCCTACAACACCTCAGAGCACCCTACAACACTTCACACTGCCCTACAACACCTCAGAGCACCCTACAACACTTCACAGCACCCTACAACACCTCAGAGCACCATACAACACTTCACAGCACTCTACAACACCTCAGAGCACCCTACAACACTTCACAGCATCCTACAACACCTCAGAGCACCCTACAACACTTCACAGCACCCTACAACACCTCAGAGCACCCTACAACACTTCACAGCACCCCACAACACCCCAGAGCACCCTACAACACTTCACAGCACCCTACAACACCTCAGAGCACCCTATAACACATCACAGTGCCCTACAACACCTCAGAGCACCCTACAACACTTCACAGCACCCTACAACACCTCGGAGCACCCTACAACACCTCAGGGCACCCTACAACACTTCACAGCACTCTACAACATCTCAGAGCACCCTACAACACTTCACAGCACCCTAAAACACCTCAGAGCACCCTACAACACTTCACAGCACTCTACAACACCTCAGAGCACCCTACAACACTTCACAGCACCCTACAGCACCTCAGAGCCCCATACAACACTTCACAGCACCCTAAAACACCTCAGAGCACCCTACAACACTTCATAGCATTCTACAACACCGCAGAGCACCCTACAACCTTCACAGTGCCCTACAACACCTCAGAGCACCCTACAACACTTTACAGCACCCTACAACACTTTAGAGCACCCTACAACACTTCACAGCACCCTACAACACCTCACAGCACCCTAAAACACCTCGGAGCACCCTACAACACTTCACAGCACCCTACGACACCTCAGAGCACCCTACAACACTTCACAGCACCCTACAACACCTCAGAGAACCCTAAAACACTTCACAGCACCCTACAACACCTCAGAGCACCCTACAAAACTTCACAGCACCCTACAACACCTCAGGGCACCCTACAACACTTCACAGCACCCTACAGCACCTCAGAGCACCCTACAACACTTCACAGCACCCTACAACACCTCAGAACACCCTACAACACTTCACAGCACCCTACAACACCTCAGAGCACCCTACAACACTTCACAGCACCCTACAATACCTCAGAGCACCCTACAACATTTCACAGCACCCTGCTTACACTCAGCACCCCACGTCACTTCACAGCACCCAGCGACACTCTCAGCACCCCGCAACACTTCACAGAAACTGAACTTGAACTTGTATTGTTTGTACCAACGTCCAGGAACCAACACTTAACTTGCCCATATAGTTAGAAAAGAAAAATCGCCGAAACCATCATTGTGCATCACCATTTTATTAAAAACCCATAAAGAAATTAAATATATTGTACTCACAAATATAGTTCCTGCCCAGCACCTGGAATAATCTGCCAATGTTTGTATGGAGTCACCGCAACTCAAATCCACACTGGAGCCAGCATCCATTTCAAATTTCCGAAGTGACGAGGTACTGGAAGTTCTTGTCCTTACACATTTTGTCATATTCAGGACTCTTTATGAGGACATCGGGGGTCTATTAGACCCCTTATGTCTCTTCTACCCTTCAGATCAGCTGATCCAACACAGCTTTTACAGCCAGCTGCTTTTCTGGCTGTAACAGCTAGGAAATGATGGCTCAGGAACCAGAAGTGAAAAAATCCTTGTCACTTACAGCAGTGTTCCCCAACGCTGTCCTCAAGGCCCACCAACAGGTCATGTTTTCAGGATTTCCATTATTTTGCACTGGTGATTTGATCAGTTTCACTGCCTTAGTAATTACCACAGCTGATTCATCCTGAAAACATGACCTGTTGATGGGCCTTGAGGACTGGGTTGGGGAACACTGGCTTACAGTATCATTTGTCATAGAAGAGATGGGGGAATGGATGTTCCTTCCTCTGTGGGCAACCATCCAGACTGCTCATGGCAGTCCTGGGCTCCCTGGACAAATGGGAGAGCCCAGGAACTAGGGTGAGTTTTGTGAAGGGGGGGGGGGTTCCTATAAAAGCAATGAGAAGGCTGTAATTCCCTTTAACTGATGAGCAATTGCCTCCTGAAAAAAATGCAGCTGCAGCTATGATCCTGGTATAACAACTTGTTGCCCAGGATGCTTCTATATGTACACTGGACTGTAAGTGGTTACAGTGGACCTGAATTCAAAAAGTGAAGATTAGCTATCTTGGAGGGAACCTCTAAAAATATGAATTATGTCTAAGCATTACCCTGAAAATTCCATAAAAATAGCAGTACACTTCCTGAATCCCATATGTTTGCATTGTGTGATCATTCAAGGCACTGCTGTCCCTGAATGCTAGTGTCACCAGGCAGAAGCAAGGTCCAGGGGCAAGCTGAGGTAAGTTAGGGCAGGTAGCGTTCAAGCGAGGTCAAGCAAGCTGGGTTGGTAACAGGAAACTGGCACAGGATACACTGGAAATGCTCTAGATCAGATAGCATTTGGCCAGTGCAATACCTCAGTTCAACTAGCCAATTTGGTGCCAGTATTAGTGGTGTGTGTGCGTGCGCCTTCGCCTGCACATCTGCATATGCCTTGGAATTTCATTTGCACTATGGGCAGGGTTTCCCTGTCACCCATTGACTTGCAGGGGCAGTACAAAAGCCTGACAACACTGAACCCTAGCTAAAAATGTAGATTCTGACTTAGAATTGTAATGTTATCACATGTATCCATATTGTACAAGAGGAAATTAATATATATTTTTTTCTTTTAGGCAAATCTCAGTGGGACGACCCAGATAGTAAATTCTGGAGTACCCAAGCATCTGGCAGATACATTTCTTTGGAGGCTACAGCGTACGCCCTGCTGACTCTCCTTCAAATAGAGGAGTATGATCTGGCAGATTCTGTTGCCCGTTGGCTAATTAGATCGCATGTTGATGGTGAGCAATATGGATCAACACAAGTGAGTAAGACATTTTGTATACCTGCTCACTTAAAGGGTAACTTCACTTTCGTGGGGAAAAAATAGCAAATAAAGAAAAAATAATATAGTGTGTACAATTACGATACAAGTCATATTGTAATGGAATGTTATTAAATATTACCTTTCCTTTTCAATCTGCAGCCATATAATTTCCTATAAATGCAATGCAATATGGCTAACTGGAGTTGTTCTGTACACAGAATGTGTACAGAACACTCCCCAGAAACTTAATTTCCTGCTTGTGTGATTGGCTCACTGATTTTCCCAGAAGTCTGCCTAAGATGCAAGTCAGATTTCATGCATCCCCTGCAACAAAAATGTCATTTTTGGTGAGATACTCCCAATAGGAACACGTCTATAGGGATGCAGGAACAGCAGATTACATCATTAGAGCTTTGGAGCTGCCACAGATGACTGATAATTATGAAACCTCTCCCACTAGACCATGGTTCTCAACTCCAGTCCTCGGGCCCCCCCAACAGGCCAGGTTTGCAGGATAACTGAAATACATCACAGGTGATATCATTTGCTGCTCAGTGATTGCAGTATTCTAATCTGCATCTCCCCAAGGTAATACTTAAAATCTGGCCTGTTGGGGGGGCCCCGAGGACCGGAGTTGAGAGCCACTGCACTAGACCCACTCAGTACAGAGCTGTAGAGGAACAAACAGTGATTTCTTCAGAATAACAAAAGAAAGGAATCTGCAAAAAAGTTTGCTATAATCCTTGCAATGTACACAGATCACCCAGAGGGGAATGTTTTTTCTCAACGAAAGTGGAGTTATGCTTTAAAGCTGAACTCTAGGCAAACAGTTTTATATACAGATAACACACAAATATGGATATTTTACCTGTTAAAGGATTTATATTTCTGTCCATCCAGTCCTGAGATTTACACAGTCCTGCCACATAACAGTCTGGCAGAATGAGAGACCTGATTTTTCTTTGCTGTAGTTAAAGCAGAACACTGCAAGCCATCCCCCTTTCTTTCACACCCCTCTTACTGGGTGGTACATTTTGCAGGTTATTCAATACTCACCCACCTAGAGAATCCAGGGTTGTCCCGCAGAAATTCTCTTGTTCCCTGCCCGCTCTCGGTCCCACACCACCATATCAATGATTACATCATCAAGAGGCCCACTTGCTCTTCCTGGCTCACCCGACACACCTTCTGATGATGTGGCGCTAGGCACACCCACCCTCCTTTCTGAATGAAGTGCTTTGCTTCCTGGTATATGTGATGTGCATATCCCAGGAGGCAAAGGGAGAATGTGCAGCATCCCCTTGCACAAATTAGGTGAATAATGTGCAAGGGGATGCTGCACTTTTTTTCACACACAAACAAAAAAAAAGACAACTGTATTCTGTGTATTCTGAGTGTGATTGGGAAGATCCGCTTTAAGTAACACTTATAGCTCCTGTCCCTCACTCTACCTGTTACTAGACAGTAAAAGAAGAAGCAACAGACTGATTAGATCATCTCTTTATGTTAGTGTAGCAACCTCTAGTGCAGTGGTTCTCAACCCTGTCCTCAAGTACCCCCAACAGGCCATGTTTTGAGAATTTCTCTTAGATTAAATAGCTGTTCATAATATATGCACTGCAACATAGCTAATTGTCTTCTTGTGCTGCTTTTCATTCCCCCTGAGTTTTGCTGCACAAAGGCTGATACAAGGTCAAATTCAGGTACTTAAAGTGGTGTTCCACCCAGTTAAAAGTCAGCAGCTACAAAAAGTGTAGCTGCTGACTTTTAACAATTGGACACTCACCTGTCCCTCACTCCAGCGATGCGGTCGCCCGAGGGCTCGCTCTTCTCCCCCTCCCCTCGGCGGCGCCGGCATCACAAGTGTGGGCAGCCTGCTTTGGCTTCAAAGCTGTGCCTTGTGAATGGCGGCGTATCTTCATGGGACCTGTGATGTGTCCCCGAAGATTGCCGAGAGGGGGGGAGGAGGCGAACTTCCTTCCGGAGCCACGGCTCTAGGAGAGGAAGTGGACCAGGGGGGTCCCCCCCCAAAAAATGATATGCCAATTGTGGCATGTCAGGGGGTCACCTTCCCTTAAAGCAGAAGTTCCAATTTTGGGTGGAACTCCACTTTAAGGAAATTTCCTTCCTGCAACCACAGAATTGACAGGGGAATCCCTCCTGCCAAGCCATTGTGTTCTCCTGGGGGTGGGGGGTAGCCGTGGGGGGTAGCCACACCTGCTGGGAGAAGACAGTGTTTATTGCTAGAGGCTATAACAGCCGTTTGCAATAATTGCATTTAAAATTAAGCAGGCTGGTTGTGCCCAAGTTGATCGATTAACTTGGGTACATTCAGACTGCCCATACATGTTTCAAATCTCTGCTGTACATTGGAGGTAAGTGGAATAGTGCCCCTTTACACTGGTGGTTAGAGTTGAGCGAACACCTGGATGTTCGGTTTGGTGGGTTCAGCCGAACTTTGCAAAAAAGTTTGGGTTCGGTACCGAACTTGACCCGAACTTGACCCCGAACCCCATTGAAGTCAATGAGGACCCAAACTTTTTGGCACAAAAATGACTGTAAAAAAGTCCTGGAAAGTGCTAGAGGGCTGCAAAAGGATTTTAGAACAATAATCTGTCCCTTACAGCAACAGCAGGAACCTGACCCTATAGAACTAGGAGATGATTTTAGAACAATAATCTGTCCCTCTAAGCAGTAGACTTTACCTAGTCCAGTCAGATCATTCTGTAATGCAGAATGAGATGTTATTATATCTGCAATCTGTCCCTCACAGCACCGGCAGCATCCTCTCCCTATACTAGCCAAGATCATGTGACATGCAGCACTAAGTAACTCCAGCTTATAAAGAGGCTGAGTCACATGATGCACTGGCCAATCACAGCCATGCCATTAGTAGGCATGGCTGTGATGGCTTCTAAGGGCAAACCAGTGAAACGCTTGTTGATTGGCTGCCCTGCAGCTATTCAACAGGCGGGATCAAATACCCGGACCCAGAACCCGAACCCAAATTTTTTTTCAAATGTCCGGGTTTGGGTCCGGGTCACGGACACCCCAAAGTTCGGTACGGACCCGAACTTTACAGTTCAGGTTCCCTCAACTCTACTGGTGGTCAGTGGAATATGGACTTCTTCATGTCCCTCTCACAAAGCAATGAAAAGTAGCTTTTTTGACATAACTGACATTGATGTTAGTGGTTACTTACTTAAGAGACACAAGGAGAGGCTCAGCTTTTTCTATTAGAATGACACTGTTGTGATCTGCCAAAACAATTCAGGCACCATTAGTCAGAAAATCAGTAGGAAACTATTCCTTTCTGAAGGAGCCCCTAGAAATTTATGGAGGAACCCAAAGGTTCCATGTAATCCTTGTTGAGAAAGGCTAATGTGGTGGTTACTTTTTCCACAAGAATGACTCTTTTGTGTCCTGTCAAAACTATGCAGGCACCATTAAGGAGAATATGGATCAGGCACTGTTCCCCGCTGAAGGAACCCCTAGCACTCTCTACAGGAACCTTAAGGTTTCAAGAAATCCTTGTTGAGAAACACTAATCTAGTAGTAGTTAGTCAAATTCAACTGGATATTTTCTGTAATGTTTAAACTAGTTTACTAATTGCTGTAAAATGAACCTATCACATTATTTACATCGCTTCCTCAGCAATTTGACAATAATTTACACCTTTTGCCTTGTAACTCAAACAATAACACCTGTCCCATCTTCCCGTGTCTAGACAATCGTCATGCTGTTTGAAGCTTTGGCCAAGTACCAAGAGGTCAGGGAAAATAAGATGGTGTTGGACATGGATGTAACTGTCAACCTTCCGGAGAGGAAAGACCCTCCTAAATACCGCCTTAATCTGCAAAGTAATCTAAAAGCCCGATCTGATGAGGTAAGAACCATGCAAAGACTTTGTAGGCAGTATTTGCAATGCCATGTTATTTTTATCTATAGTATGAGAACCTTAAACTCTGTGTGTATGTATTAATATATCACATATATATATATATATATATATATATATATACACACACACACTGTATATACAGTATATTCTAATAAGGAGAGCCTTGGATCCTCAGTCAGCAGCTTGTAAAGGTAACCGTCTTTTTTGGACATTCAAGACAAGCAAACAAGAGTAGCTTAGAAATGCGAGTGGTTAGAACAGTCAATGAGGCATTTTTCCCTTAATGCAGGGACTGTATTAAGGTTAAAAAAAAAAACTTTTTGACTCTAGAACCACTTTAAAACTAAGAATGAGCGACCGATGTGAACATGATGTAGCAGGTTTGAGCAGAGCGGCCTCCATGATTGGTGGATAACATATGGTAAAGCTTTTATATCTAGAATGTAACCATAATGAAATGTGATATCTTTTCTCCCTGCAGACAAACATAAATAGTGATTTTGTGGTGAAGGCGAAGGGGAAGGGGAAAGCTTCTCTAACGGTGAGTTTATGGAGTTTATGCATTTTTGTCAATTTCCACTTTATATCTTTACAGAAAAAGTGTGGAAAGTTTAGTCTTCCAGTACCCTCACCACCACCAAATGTGTTGACATGCCATTCTCAACCAAGGTTTCATGGAACCCCAGGGTTCCTCCAGTGGTTGCTTGGGCTTCCTTGAGCCAAGCGAATTAACCTTCCATTTGATGTTGTCTACATAATTCTGTGCCAGTGCCACTTGTCAGAACTAGCTGCATGACACCAAGGATCTTTTCAGCTGCCTATAAGGGTGGGCATTCCTCACACTGATCACCACTGTAAGTGGCATTCTTCCCACTGGCCACCAGTGTAATGGGCATTCTTCCTACTGACCACCAATGTAAGGGGCATTTGCCCACTGACCCCAAGTTAATTAGTTTGAATTCATTTGTTTTAGCAGGGGTTCCTTGAGACCTGGACATTATGTCAAGGGTTGAGAAAGGCTGATGTAGACCCACAAGAACACCACAACACAGTTTAGGAAAAAAGTGATTAAGAACCCTTACATATACTCAGTAAAGTGATCCACCTCAGGTGATACAAAGAGATTCAATCCTCCTACACAAGTTGTATCTGTTTATCTGCAGTCTTCTCTTCTCTACATTTGTCCAGAATGTATAAAGCTTGTTTGGGCTGTCAGAAAACAGGGGGTGGAGAGCTGAAATTACACTCTGCAGCGCGCAGTGAGGAGAGCTCTGAAAGATGATTGGAGGGAAGGAACCCACCCCTTCACACAGTACAAAGGAACAACGCTGAGGCTGTCAATCACAGGCTGTGTGCTGGGGCTCCCTCTTTTTACCTCTTGGTATCAGGAAAGCTTGTTAGAAGTGACTCATGCATACAGCAGAAAAAAAAGACATCTAGTGCTCTGGGTTGGCACAAGTACACACTATAGAGAGATATTCTTTGTTCATACTTCATGTCTGAGGTTTACAACCACAATAAAATACAATAAAAATAAAAAACATGAGCACACATAAAATGTACAGTATGTGTATAAGAGGTATTATTAGACAAAGTTTGAAGGAATCTTTGTTAATCCAAGGAAATTGCTTGACCACAGTGATACAGTGTGGGTTATGAATATAACCAGAAGTGTCCACTTTAGTATAATGATTTTTTTTTTTTCATTTTTTGTAATATGGTATATAGTTTTGCCTGGAATGTTTAATAATTCCACTAACAGTCTGTTACAGGAACCTACTTGCCTTAATAACATTATATAATCAATTACTCAGTTCACAACTGTCCATGCCCATGACAACATGCCCTTTCCCATGCAATAGGAGCCAGTAAAATGTGTCTTGTGGGGCGTTTTCATCTCCCACGGTATGTACCTTAAACGCAGATCCGCCCAGGAAACGACCTCTTTGTACCACCTAATCTCTACATTAGAATTGGTTCATAAATGCCGCAGCTCTAAGCAGAGGCATAACTAGGACCTTCAGGGCCCCAGTGCAAGAAATTATGAAGGGCCCCCCTGACCCCTAGCCAGGGCCCTCCCTCTTCCCACTGATCCTGGGGCCCTTTACTCCTATTGCGGGTCTCTTTATTACGGTACTACATTGGGACCCTTTCACAAGTTCTTCAGCGGGACCCTTTCACAACTTTCTGCCAACTTCGGGCCTCCCCATGATGGTGAAATGCCAGGGCCTGGTCACAATTGCAAACTTTGCAAACCTGATAGTTCCCTCACTGGTGTCAGTAGTTTTTAATTTTAATTTTAATTGTATTATTTTTTTTCCATTTCATTTTATTTCTTGTACAATTTTATTTTTATTGTTTTACAATTATTTTAGGAGCCCTGTTGGAGGGCTTTGATGAGATATCAGGGTTCTAAACAAACCTCAGCCCTCAATCTCCATGTGTAGCCTCAGCTGCACAGAATGAATGGACAGGAATAGCTGTATACCGAGCCTCTCATTCATTCAGAAACTGAAGTATAGTAAAAACAGTTTACTATGCTTCAGTTATGAGTGAACCAATTGGTACCAATCACTGGCTCTGTCCATTCAGAAAAAGAAGGAGCCTGTAAATGACAAATTTACCAACCCATTCCCATCTCTCCATCAAGACAAATCTTCTACAGCAGCTGGCCAGAGAGAGGAGTGGGGAAGACAGCAGCTCTGTGGGGGGGACCAGGGAAGCACACAGGGACCTTGGGAACAGCAAAAGACAGGTAAACTGGATAGGAGGGGCGATTAATAAATTGGGTTGGGACTTTGAATGACACACGTGTGGGAATAAAATTGAGGATGGATCATGATATAAAGTTTTAAGAAAAAGGTTAAATACAAATGAAGATTACATACAAACATGATTAGAAAGATACAACAGTACTGTGCTAATGCCATTGAATAAATATATAATAAAATGAATTCATGATTTGTACAGGTTTCCCTGATCCATCAATTAATATATGTACATACAATTATAAATGCACTGGTAATCATCAGCTTTGTCCATGACCTCATGATGTCCCATTGAGGGGGTGCACCAATGAAATGATTAAGAAAAATAGATACTTGAGTAAAGTATTGGAAGCATATGGTAGCTCTACGTTTTTCACAATTTTATATCACTCATCAGGAGCAAGCTTGTAGTTCGTGTTGGCGCATTGGCGGGGCCGGAGGTATACTACACACTCAACCCATGACATGGCCTCCAGGCTTCACATCATCACAGACATCCACTACTCCTTTTCCATACTGGGCACTGCTCTGGATGGGGCCCGCTGCCCTGCCTCCTGCCTCAGCTCCAGGCCCCGAGGAATCTGGGCACCTCGTGCGTCCCAACTGTGCACCAACATGAGCTACAAGCTTGCTCCTGATGAGGGATATAAAATCACGAAACACGTAGAGCTACCATATGCTTCCAATACTTTACCTAAGTATCTATTTTTCTTAGCCATTTCATTGGGGTGCCCCCTCAATGGGACATCATATGGTCATGGACAATGCTGATGATTACCAGTGCATTTATACTTGTATGTACATACCGTATCTCAAAAAAGTGAGTACACCCCTCACATTTTTGTAAATATTTTATTTATATCTTTTCATGTGACAACACTGAAGCAATGACACTTTGCTACAATGTAAAGTAGTGAGTGTACAGCTTGTATAACAGTGTAAATTTGCTGTCCCCTCAAAATAACTCAACACACAGCCATTAATGTCTAAATTGCTGGCAGCAAAAATGAGTACACCCCTAAGTGAAAATGTCCAAATTGGGCCCAAAGTTTCAATATTTTGTGTAGCCACCATTATTTTCCAGCACTGATTTAACCCTCTTGGGCATGGAGTTCACCAGAGCTTCACAGATTGCCACTGGAGACCTCTTTCACTCCTTCATGACAACATCATGGAGCTGGTGGATGTTAGAGACCTTGTGCTCCTCCACCTTCCGTTTGAGTATCCTTTACAGATGCTCAATAGGGTTAAGGTCTTCAGACATGCGTACCTTTACCCTCAGCTTCTTTATCAAGGCAGTGGTCGTCTCGGAGGTGTGTTTGGGGTCGTTATCATGTGGGAATACTGCCCTGCGGCCAAGTCGCCAAAGGGAGGGGATCCTGCACTACTTCAGTATGTCACAGTACAATTTGGCACTCATGGTTCTCTCAATGAACTGTTGCTCCCCAGTTCCGGCAGCATTCATGCAGCCCCAGATCATGACACTCCCACCACCATGCTTGACTGTAGACAAGACACACTTGTCTTTGTACTCCTCACCTGGTTGCTGCCACACAGGCTTGACACGATCTGAACCAAATAAGTTTATCTTGGTCTCATCAGACCACAGGACATGGTTCCAGTAATCCATGTCCTTAGTCTGCTTGTCTTCAGCAAACTGTTTGTGGGCTTTCTTGTGCATTAGCTTTAGAAGAGCCTTCCTTCTGGGGCGACAGCCATGCAGACCAATTTGATGCAATGTTCAGCATATGAACTGAGCATTCACACCTAAGACCTTTTAACACTAACGAGTCACATGACATCGGGGAGGGAAAATAGCTAATTGGGCCCAATTTGGACATTTTCACTTAGAAGTGTACTCACTTTTGTTGTCAGTGGTTTAGACATTAATGGCTGTGTGTTAAGTTATTTTGAGGGGCCAGCTAATTTACTCTGTTATACAAGCTGTACACTCACTACTTTACATTGTAGCAAAGTGTCATTTCTTCAGTGTTGTCACATGAAAAGTTATAATAAAATATTTACAAAAATGTGAGGGGTGTACTCACTTTTGTGAGATGATGTATATTAATTGATGGATTGGGGAAACCTGTACACATTAATTTTATTATATATTTATTCGATGGCATTATCATGGTACTGTTGTATCTTTCTGATCATGTTTGTATGCAATCTTCATTTGTGTTTAACCTTTTTAATAACACTTTATATCATGATCCATCCTCTATTTTATTCCCACACGTGTGTCATTCAAAGTCCCAACCCAATTTATTACCTTACTAAGTATCAGGGATGGAAGCGCAGGACCTTAGCATGTCTTGGCTTCAGTTTAAGACCCAAGTCTTCCCCGCCCCTGCTTTCCTTGAATAGGAGGGGCGGCGAGGACAGAATATAGAAAAATCAATCTCCAGCATTAGGAGGAAAATGGGGGAGATTGGTTCCTCTAAATGCCACCCCACCAACCCTCCTATCCAGGTTTACAAGGGAGGCACACAGGCCCCCTGGAGCATGGGGCCTGGTTTGCAACTCCTGCAACCCCTGTAGTTATGCCCCTGGCCCTAAGGAAACCATGCTCAATCTCTTTAACACTACCCAGAGACCGCCGGTTTATGCAGCGACCGGCTGCATCGAACCTCTCACATGTTGGAAAAAAATGTGTTTCTTTGCTGGTCCATCAACTGCATTGTGCATCTGACCCCAAATTTAATGCTGCTATCTGGGAGGCCACTAACAGTATCACTCGCAAACCCATCGAAATCTCCTCTACATTTTGTAATAATTTTTCTGCATAATAATAATATTAAAGGACAGTATACAGATCTCCCTATGACCAACATTTAACCCAAATTAAATCCTAGATTGAACACACAACCTTCCTTACCCTACCCTCGGAAACTACTGATTCACTAGAAGCCGCTTTCTCCGATGCAGAGCTCTGACGTGCAATCTCTTGCCCCTCAACCAATAAATGTCCGGGTCCCAACGGTTACTCTGCCAGGTTCTATAAGACCCTTCAAGATCATTTAGTAGACTTGTGCATGGCTGAAAAATTTGTTTACTTTTTAATTTTTTTTCATTTTTTAATTTCTTCGGAAGTTTGGAAATTCCAAAAATTTGGAAATTCGGAAATTTGCAGTAATTCGTCAATTTTGGTAATTCGGAAATTTGCGGTAATTCGCTAATTGCGTTAGTTTGGAAATTCGGTAATTCTGAAATTGCGGTAATTTTGAAATTCATGGTAATTCGGCAATTGTGGTAATTCAGAAATTCGACAATTGGAACAGCCGAAAATCTGAAATTCGAAAATTTGAAAATAAGAAAGAACATTTGAAATAATAACTTACTAATAAATAACTATTAAATTATAGGTATTGGAATTTCCTTGAAAATATGGCTGTCAGTGATAAATTTCATATTTAAGTTCACTAACAGCAAAATTTTCAAGGAAATTCCAATAACTATAATTTAATAGTTATGTATTATTATTTCAAATGTCTCACCACAATTTCCATTCCCTCCCCTATATATATATATATATATATACACCTATCTCCCTCATCAATATAGATGCAAAAATCTTTGCAAAACTGATAGCCAATCGCCTACAACCTCATTTGCCCATCTTAATCCATGGTGACCCTGTAAGTTTCATTAAACAGAAGATAGAATACCACTCAGGTGTGGATATAAGTCACAGATCAATCGCAGGTGCCAGCGCCAGCTCACCACTGCAAAGCCATGAGAAAATAAAGATTGGCCGCACATTGTGGACAGTTAAACTGTATTGTATATCCCAGTGCTGTTTGTCCCATGTCATGGAATAAAGGAATTTTATGGATGCCATCCACAGTGTGCAGGCAATCTTTATTTTCCCAAGTAGATTTTGTTACAGAGAGGGAGCAACACCTCTCAAGTGCTGAATTGTATTGGCCACGCCCACCATCTGCCCTTATGCCTCCTGACCATGAACGCAGAGAAGGCATTTGATCAGGTGAGTTGGTCATTTCTTGGGGCTTCCCTGCATCAAATAGGCCTGGGAGATACTCTTATGCAAAAAATCATGCGCTTTACAACAATCCACCGGCAAGGTTATGTGCAAATGGCACCCTCTCTGAACCATTCTCAATCAATAATGATACTTGCCAGGAGTGTCTCTTCTCCCCCCTACTGTATGTCCTTGTTATGGAACACCTATTGCCGTTCTTCGCCAATGACCTTCTTTTCCTATCGGTCTCCCCAACGGCATGACCAAATTTGAATGTTTTGGTTGTTTACGTAATTTTAAAGTGAACTCTTCCAAATCTGAGATACTTAACTTATCCCTTACCTCCAGATAAAGACCCAAGAGTTTCCTTTCAAGGTCAAAAATGACCATATTACTTATATGGGTACATGTATACCCGAAGAACTCTTGACCCTTTACCTCTTGAGAATACTCACAGAAGTTTCTAAGGTTCGGATCAGTGGAAGCCTTCATGTGTCTCATGGTTTGGTCGCTTCAATACATTGAAAATGAATATCCTCTACCCCTGTCCTTTATATCATCAATGTGATCCCCATAAATTTACTTAAAAGCTTCTTCTTCCAATTGCAGACACAGCTCCTTTAATTTATTTGGGAACAGCATGGCCCACGCTTAAAAACGGTGGCTCTCATAAAACCTAAATCTGCTTGTGGTCTGGGTCTACCGGATTTTGAGCTTTATCATAAAGCAACTGTACTGAACAGACTATCTGACTGGTTCTGCCATAGGTCGGACATGAGGATGGTCCACCTGGTACAGGTTATATTCCCCCTGGACCTGCAGGCCCTTACTTGGTCATCTCCATCTCAAAGACCTCCCTTGACCGCTCTCTCCTATCAGACCCAACATCTCCTTCTCTGTGGGATAGATTTTTCATCCCATGCAAACTGTCGCACCGACCAGGCCCTTTTACTCCTATATTTGACAACGCCTCTTTCTGCCCTGGACAACAGACTAACATGGTGGCGTTTCTATCTCCACAAACCCATTTTTATCCTGACTGCACTATCTCATGATCCCAACTGCATTTCTCTTCACCCTCAGCTCCTAGCCTATGGTGGTTTACTCAGCTCCAACTAACTGCTTTCCTCCACAAACTTAAGACGGAACCCATGGGGTGCATGCCCTCACCCCATTGGAAGATTTTTCTCTCCTGTGATGCACCTCCAAACCGCACTGTATCCCAATTATGTGGAAACGTGAGGGAGGGAACTGTGGAGGGGAACTCTTGTTCCCATCCAAGTGCGAAAAATATCATGGAACCTCATTTTCCGAAGACTACTGGAGGAAATACTTCCTCTTTACCTATAAGCTGTACATGTCCTCTTATTTTTAAGAAAAAAGTTATAATATAGTATCTCTTTGGATATATGGAAAGAACCCGCATTTCTTTGGTACCGGACCCCAGTTGACCTTAATCACATATACCCAGCTATTTCTAATATTTACTGGAGATGCCTGCAAAGTGAGAGCCCTTACCTACACATCTGGTGGGAATGCAGTTTAATCTCCCCAGTTTGGCACAATGTATTCCATTCCTACAACTCCATGTGCATCGCTGAGATTCAGTCTTCCTAGACCATAGCCCTGTTGTCCATGATCCCTGGGTCCATCTCCAAAATTAAAAAAGGCATTGTACAGGATTGTCTTTTAGCGGCCCGGGTAGTTATATCCCGACATTGGAAATCCACTTCCCCACCTCACCTCCTGGAATGGACCTAGATTTTGAATGAGATCATGGCTATGGTGCCTTTGGTTGTGGAAGATTGCCTTGATTCTGAGAAGATGTGCTGGTGGGCCTTTAGCGACTCCTCCACTTTCCGAACCTTAGTTGCAAAATAATTGGCAAACTTCCTTGGAGGCTTCCACGAGCGGTTTCAGTTTCAGATTTTCACTTTCAGATTCTCCTTTTTCAGACCCTCCCCTTTCCTTCATAGACCCTCTCTCCCTCCCTTACGTTATCTACCCATCTCCTATAAGTTCCTCTGCGCATTACAATCTCCTTGGCTTTTCCTTTTCCAACTTGCTTTCATAGTGGTTGCCAGGCATTTTGTTTGTAACAGGGTTAATGCTTAACCTAGGCATTATTCTGATCATAAGTATTTTATACAACATTGCATTTTTATGTTACAACATCGTAATTTTTTTGCCCTTCTGTATGTAAACATTTTAAAAAATATCTTAAATAAAATGTTCTTTGGCCAATAATTCCACTAAGCTTAATTATTTGTGTTTTTAACTTATATCACTATGTCCAGGTGACAGCAGTATACTATGAAATAGTGACAGAGAAGGAAAGTGAATGCAATCATTTTGATTTTACCATCACAGCAAGAGACGAGCCTGATGGTGAGCATACAGTTTGGTGTATATACACACTGTATATTGATACTGCATACTTGATTTTAGATAAGTGTTAAGATTTTACGGAGTTTAAAGAGTTAAGTGGCCATTCCCATTCGGTAGGGGCTTATGAAAATCTCATAGTTTAGGGTATGGATCTATACTATTCCTCTATCACATGTACAGATTAGGAATTGGTCTTTGGCTGCAGATGCTATAAAACAGTGTTAATAAGTTATTGCAACTAACCTTCTAGTTTTACTGAAATTATATAATTTGGTCATTTTTATCTATTTTTTAAGTAATAGGTTAAAAGCTATTTTTTTATTTGTTCAAAATCTTTAATTGTCAAATAAACCAGTGATGTAACCCATAAAATGAAATTTACTTATAATTCTGGCTTTGTAAAAGAGAATTCACAGCACTAGCTACTTATTTTCTGACTGTCTTCGTCTAACTGAAAATCCAGAAAGGCTGGTGTGAATACACGCTTTTTCTTACTCATTCAGCTTTGTGTGTAGAGGTGCATCTAAAAAATTTAGAATGTCATCAAAAAGTTAATTTATTTCCATAATAAAATTCAAAAAGTGAAACTCATATATTATATAGATTCATTACGCATATAGTGATATATTTCAAGCCTTTCTTTCTTTTAATTTTGATGATTATGGCTTACAGCTAGTGAAAACCCACAATTCAGTATCTCAGAAAATTAGAATATTACATATGACCAATAAAAAAAGGATTTTTAATACAGAAATGTTGGCTTACTGAAAAGTATGTCCATGTACAGTATAGCAGTGGTTCTCAACCCTGTCCTCAAGTACCCCCAACAGGCCATGTTTTGGGAATTTCTCTTAGATAAAATAGCTGTCCAAAATACCAAGCCATTGACTCTGATTTAAAGCACCTGTGCAAAAGAAAGGAAAACCTGAAAACATGGCCTGTTGGGGGAACTTGAGGACAGGGTTGAGAACCACTGCAGTATAGTATGCACTTAATAATTGGTCGGGGCTCCTTTTGCATGAATTATAGCATCAATGCAGCGTGGTATGGAGGTGATCAGCCTATGGCACTGCTGAGGTGATATTGAAGACAAGGTTGCTTTGATAGCGGCCTTCAGCTCATCTGTATTGTTGGGTTTGGTGCCTCTTATGTTACTCTTGAAAATACCCCACAGAATTCTCTATGGGGTTTGGGTCAGGCGAGTTTGCTGACCAATCAAGCACAATGATACCATGGTCATTAAACCAGGTATTGGTACTATTGGCAGTGTGAACAGGTGTTATGACCTGCTGGATAATGAAATCAGCATCTCCATAGAGCTGGTCAGCAGAGGGAAGCATGAAGTTCTGTAGAACTTCCTGGTAGAGGGCTGCACTGACTTTGTACTTGATAAAACACAGTGGACCAACATCAGAGGGTAACATGGCTCCCAAAATATCACTGACTGGAAACTTCACACTGGACCTCTTGCAACTTGGATTCAGTTCCTCTCCACTCTTCCTCAAGACTTTGGGACCTTGATTTCCAAATGAAATGAAAAATGTACTTTCATCTGAAAAGAGGACTTTGGACCATTGATCAACATCTCCCCAAAATTCGTAAATGGCCTTTGCTTCACAATCCTCTCAAGCTGTGGTTATCCTTGTTGCTTGTGCACCTTTTTTTACCACACTTTTTCTCAACTGTCCATTAATATGCTTGGATACAGCACTCTGTGAACAGCCACTGTGAACAGCCAACTGTCAAGTCAGCAGTCTTCCCCATGATTATGTAACCTACTGAACCAGATTGAAAGACAAATTAAAGGCTCGGGAAAACATTACAGGTGTTTTGAGTTAATTAGCTGATTTGAGTGTGACACCATGAGTCTACAATATTGAACTTTTTCACAATATTGTAATTGTCCAGAGATAAAGAATTTTAGGTTTTCACTGGCTGTAAGCCATAATCATCAAAATTAAAAGCTTAAAATATATCACTCTGTGTGTAATGAATCTATATAATATACGAGTTTCACTTTTTGAATTGAATTATTGAAATAAATTAACTTTTTGATGATATTCACATTTTTTGAGATGCACCTGTATATGAGCTCCCACACAGACATTCACATCAAATCAGTAAACTCAGTTTGATGAAAAAATAATCTAGAGCTCCTCCAGCTGGCTGAAAGTGGCAAGTATAAAAAAAATCATAGGTGATATTACATATTTACCTGCTTATTTAAATTCCGTGTCCAAGATGGCGACCGGAATATCAGCACAGACATGGACAGATCTGCTGCTGATTGACATATTTCTTTACATACACCAAAATCCTGACCTGTATTAGTGGACTACCCCCTGCTCTTGCTTCTGGGGATGCCAAGAGGGATACAATAACAAGGCAAGCCATGGATATTCAGTCATAGCTCCCCTGCAAAAGTGGTGGCTGTATTTGTGCATTTTATGATAAACAAAAACACTATACATTCCTTTTATTAAGAATACATAGCAAAACATCATTATTTGTAATGAAAATATTGCATCTGTAACCAAGGGTGTAGAGTCCATGCACTGTTCCATAATCTTTACATGGCACTGATCTTGGTGTTCTCCGACCTCAGTAGGATGTGTATCCCACGCAAATGGATGCTAAAATGGCAAGTTTAGAAAGAAAAGGTAATAGTTTACTGGATGGCTTATGTTAACAGGTAAGAATAAAATTTCGACCTGGACAAACCATCTAGTTTAATAATTAGCAGGCCTTCATACATTGACCAACCTGCTGGATCAAAAATTCAGAATTTACCTAAATCCTTCACCCAGTGTACAAGGCGTTCGGGGTTCAGTCCAGTGGCCTAGTAACTAATGCAAAACATGGAGGAAGACAGAGAGTTCCACCACAAGATGTGACTACACAGACACCCTCAGTTTATAAAAAATATTATACTTTATTAGCACATTACACATATAGAAAAATTTGAAAAACCTACACCAACCTATGTTAAAAACAAGACAATGTTGTCTATCTACAAGAGGGGGGGGGTGCAGCTGCTCATACACCTCACACATACACTTCATACACACCACCCCATATTCAGTCTGACCATAACAGGTCTGCAAATCGACTAACAGATGTTGAGTCTTTAATGGGTTTGGTGTCTGTTTGATGATTGGGTGTATACGGGCTGGTGAGATTCAAGCGTGTCGTCCTGACCACTCTGATGTAATAGGAGTGTATCGACAGGGAGTATTCGGTACCATTACAGATACGTGTGTTCGACCTACTTACAGACTTCGTCACAATATGACCGGGGATACGACTTGTAGCGCGGTAAATCGGTCGGGAATACCTATTTGGACGGATCGGAAACCTTAGGACCACATAACGTCACCTGATGTGTATGTATCCTAATAGGAGGGGACCTGGTAATAACGTGAAATCCTAGACCTTTCAGTTATGGTTAGCCTACTAGGGACACGAACTTAGAGTGGTCGGGCATATGTGGGTTAG
>BLSH010365506.1:0-11295 GCA_018402905.1 Glandirana rugosa | reverse complement strand
AATGACAACAGAATAAAAATTAAGTTTTTTAACTTAAAAACGGGTTTTTTAACTCGAACATTTCGGCGACGTATTTATGCCACACTGTATTTCATAACGTTACTGGCGGTAAAATAAGAGATCCCACAGACTTTTTTTATATTACAAACCCCCAAGATTTATTAAAAGATAATTTTTTGTGACTAAAATTGAACATTTATCTCAACTCGCTTGTGGACCTGCAAGCCCAAGACGACCAGGCAGGCTTGAAGCCCTTCCTTTTGCAGCCCTCTGGGGCTTTCCAGGACTTTGCTACAGCCATTTTTGTGCCTAAAAGTTCGGGTCCCCATTGATTTGGGGTTCGTTGTCCGTGCGATCGTTCGGGTTCCGTCCGGACCCGGACCCGGACTTTGTCCCGAAGTTCGGACGGACCAGCAGAACCCGAACGTCCAGGTGTTCGCTCAACTCTATTTACAAGTTAAAATCAGTGTTTTTTAATAGAAAATTATTTAGAACCCCCAAACATTATATTTTTTTCAGACACCCTAGAGAATAAAATGGCGGTCATTGCAATACTTTATGTCACACCGTATTTATGCAGCGGCTTTACAAGCTCAATTTTTTGGGCAAAAATTCAATTTTTTGAATTAAAAATAAGACAACAGTAAAGTTATCCCAATTATTTTCTATGTTGTGAAAGATAATGTTACGCCGAGTAAATTGATACCCAACATGTCATGCTTCAAAATTGCTGCCGCTCGTGGAATGGCAACAAACTTTGATCCTTAGGCAATGTTTAAAAATTTCTATAGGTTACCAGTTTTGAGTTACAGAGTAGGTCTTTTGCTACAATTATTGCTCTAACTCTACAGATTGCGGTGATACCTCACATGTGTAGTTTGAACACCGTCTTCATATGCGGACGGGACTTACGTATGCATTTGCTTCTGCGCTTCCTCCCTTGTATAGAAAAAAAGCATGACAAGACCTCTTAAATGTGAGATCTGGGGACAAAAGACCTCAGGTCTCACATTTACACTTAAAAAAAAAAAAAATTACCCTTTATGACCATTGGGCATAAGTGATGTTCAACGTCACTTTCGTCATTCAATGCTATGGAGCCGAGTGTGGTTCATCTTTCCCTCACTCAGCTCCAGGTCTTCCAGGGGAAAGGACGCGATTGGCTCCAGTAAGCAGCAGGGGCGACTGGAGCGCGGCAGGAGGGGGGCCTCTCTCACCCCCGATAAAAGTGATCTCACGGCGAATGCGCCCCAAGCACAACTTTTATCCTAAAGAGGATCGCCCGCCATTTCTGAAAATACCGGGGTTATGGCAGCTAGCTGCTGCCACAACAACGGCATTTAGCGTCAAAGTACCGACATACTCCATACGCACTGAAACTCTCTTTGACAGAGGTAAGCTCTTGCTGATTGGTTCCGTATCCTCCCAGGCCTCTCTATTTCCCCATATGCCTATCTGAACAGCTCTAAACCCATGACCAATTGGTGCAGAGATTGCACACCTTTGAAATCGCTATGCTGCAGATCTGAACCCCAAAGACACCTAATCTCTGATCTCTATGCACTTATGTTGTTTAATTGCAACCCTAAATCAAACATCACTAATCAAAAATGGCAAAAATGAATTAGCCATGACCAACAAGGGCCTATACAGAATCGGTCATTTCCTATCTCCCTCAGGTCCCATTTCCCTGAAGCACTGTATTGATGACTTAAACATGCCCCCTACTGAAAAGCTTCGCTTTCAACAAATCCATAATTTCATAGCTTCAGTTTGGAAGACTGCACCGACCCTAGTGTCCATTACCCCATATGAGCAGTGGTGCTCAAATATTTCAAGCCAAAAAGGGGGTATTTCCCTGATATATGCATCACTGTCGGATCAACCCGAGAAACCCCCATATGCTAAAGGTTGGGAAGGGGACCTGGGTATGTCCTGAGATGCGGACAAGTGGTTCTCTCTTTTCTTACACTCCTTCAAGGGAATAGTTAACATTCCGCTGATGGAGGCTGGAGCAAAGGTGATATCGCGCTGGTATTTGGTCCGACTCTCAGTGATGTTCCTGGGCTCCCCCCCACTTTGCTTTAGAGGCTGTAACCTCCATGGCTCATACCTTTATACATGGTGGGAATGCCCTAGGATCAGAGGCTTCTGGAATAGGATCTTTGGGATGCTAAGGAAGATTACAGGCCAGGTGATTCCACAAAATCCAGAAATTGCATTACCTTGGCAAGGGCCTGGAAGAAACCCTCGGTCTCCTTCAACGCTGCCAAAAGGAAATTCACATGGATTATGACCCAAGAAAAATTTGCAAATATACTATACGTCATCTAAATATGATAGAATATGGGAACCCTGGAGGACTTTCCTCAATCTGCCTGGGTGAATTGTTCACCTCTCCTGTTAGATAGGGCTTCCCTGGAGCCCCCCTCTTCTTTTCTTCTGTCCTTTCCTGACTTTCTACTCCTTCTCTTCTCTAGTGCTTTTCTTTTATTAGGGTTTGTTTGTTTACTTTTGGTTATCTATTTAGGGAAGTGACCCCCTGAGGTTAACTGGATCCGAGAGTATTATCTGGTTCTTTTCATCTTTGGTCTTTTTATTGGTCTATAACCTGTTAGCTGTTAACCAGATATGTGGGGTTCACCACCCCTCCCTCCTCTGGACACAGCTTGCTCCCGGTTGGGGTGTTGGGTGGAGGTGTTGGGGTCGGTCCCGATTTCCCTACCTACTTGGAAGCTAATCTTCTTACGGGCTCAAGTTTGGCTATATATCGGATGTTATGTCTTTATTCTTTATGTACCTCCGGTAAGGCCTTCCCTTACTTATTGTATGATGTATCTTTTGTATTTTGCTTTGAAATTCAATAAACATTCTAAAAAAAATTTAAAAAATTTAAAAAAAAGAATTAGCCGTAGACCTCTCCACTGACGAAAGGGAATCTTTTTACACACATATACACAAAGTTTCTCTCAGCATTACATCACAGGAGAACAGCTGCAAAATCTACTCAAGATGGTATAAAACCCCAGACATATTACATAAATATTACCCTGCGGCCTCGCCTATGTGCTGGAGATGCAACAAAGACGCAGGCTCCCTACTCCACGTATGGTGGAACTGTTCATCAATACAACCCTTTTAGAAAGAGGTCCATCACCTCTCTTTGACCATCACGACCTACTCTCCTGACTACTCACCCGCCCAATTCTTACTTCACCACACTTCCCTTTCTCAGTAGGCCTACATAGGATCCCTGCTCCTTCATTTAATCAATGCAGCCAAACTATGCATACCCACACATTGGAGGGATATTAACCCCATCACCATAAGGCCTCATTCACACAGGATGTTTTTTTACAGTTTTACAGCAGCTGTTTTCAGCTGCAGACATTTTCTCTACAGTCAATAAACCCCCCCATCATGTTATCCTATGTGTTAATGCACACATAGGCTGTTATCAACTGTTTATAGCAGTGACGTTTTTGAGCTGTAAAAAAAAAAACAAGAGCTGAGGGTTTTTTTGGACTGTTTTCAGCTGTAAAAACGTTCAAACATCTAAAAAAGTCCAAAAAAGCCCAAAAACGCTCATAAACGTTCAAAAACGTAAATCCTCAACGTTTTTGGACGTTTTAGACCAATTGGAAAAAAAAAAAACACTGGCCCTTTAAAAACGGGAAAACACGGGAAACAACGGCGGTAATATAATGCTGGTAAAAGCTGAAAACATCCCTGATAAGCTACTGACGTTTTTTGGCAGTTTTTTTAAAGTCTTGTGTGCATGAAGCCTAAAGGAGTGTATCCAATGGATCAAGAAAATGGCCAAAATGGAGGATTTAATCCACCAAGCCAAACAGGCTCCAGATAAATTTTGCAAAATCTGGGCCTGTTGGTTGAACTTCACACATTCGGCAGACTGTCATAGCATACTGCACACCGGAAACAATAATAATCCATGAGAGCTTGACCCCTGGGAATTAGGGAATTAGGAAAAAAAGGGAGGGGGAGCGGGCTCGTTAAAAGGGGGACAAAGATTCGCCTTCTGTTCTCAAGGTCCACTGCCTCACTCCCTTTAATTTCACCCATACGAATAGTTAGCCCTTGCGTGCATGTAATCCAGCCTCAAACTGAGGGATCTTACCCCACTGCCGCTTTACCCTCTTACTCCACTCTTTCATATATTTTATATATTTGACTGAACTTCCCTTATATCTGTTCACATCCCCACCCCACCCCCATAATGGAATGAACAATTTTACTCAGATTTGCCCATGAAGTCACAACTTACCTACACATACATGTTGTCATTCCCCCCGGAGAGGGAGTTTAAGATATCATCTCCAAAGATACATGGGTAAACTACGTTTCTTGCCTCTGTTACTTCACTACGCTTTATGGTACTTGCTTTGTACTCATATCTTAATGATAATGCCATGATGATTGTACTATCCGAGTTGACCCACGTTTTCCCAGTTTCCGATGTTGTGTTACTTCATCTTTCACTGTTCATATATTGTGATTGACAATTTTGTGCCTCAATAAACCTTCTTAAATTGAAAAAAAAAAAAAGTACCGACGTACAATGATGGCGGTTTGCGGTAAGTAGTTACTTTTCCAGTCAGAAAATGGTACTTTATCCTTGCTCCACTGCAGGACTCAGCTAGTGGTCAAGCTGGTGCCCTGGCTGAAGTGTCTCCACAAAGAATATAATTAAATTGCTGGCTGCTGGGAAACATATGGTGAAACATGAATATTTATTTGCTACATACAAGTGTAACAGGCTAACGCATTTCAGCTATGACAGCCTTCCTCATAGCACCATGTGGCCCCGTCTAGATATTTCATATCTACATTTTAGTTTTAGTACCCAAAAGTAAAAGATGGCTACAAAACAGTGTTCTACTACTTGTTTTTTGATTGGTAACACCTAAACTTTGTCTTCCCTGGCATTTATAGGAACAGATGAAAATGCTCTGGGTCAGAAACGAACCTTCATCAGTCATATTAAATGTCGGGAGGTCTTGAAGTTTAAGAAAGGACTGGATTACATCATTTTTGGCAGTTTCAATGATGTATGGCAAACAGCAGCAAATAAGTAAGTTTTGTCAAAACCTTAGGAATTTAACTAATGATCTCATACATTGAAAAACATTTATCCAAAATAAGGGATTTTTAAAGTGGTTGTAAAGGCCAGAAGTGTTTTTTTTTTTTTTTTTTTTAGTTTAATTTAGTCTCTGCATTAAGATAAAAAACCTTCTCTGTGCAGCTCGCCCCACCCAATGCCCCTTATACTCACCTGAGCCCGATCTCAATTAACAATCTCTGTGATGCCGTAACCACATGCTTATAGACTATATTTCAGATTGTGGTGATATACAATATCCAACATAGATACAGTAAATAAAGTGTTCTATATCACTTGCCACTGATTTTGAACATGAACAAACCAGGCTATATTATATTTATCACACATTCAAGTAGAGACCCATCACAAACACGTCCACAACCCAGTTTAGCTCCCAACCCTTACTTTAAGTATTTCAGCTCACCCCATTGTTATGACAGATACCATTTCTGTAAGCAACAGCCTTATTTAGCACAGTTGAAAGCTGCAATAGCTGAATATTTGAAAAAAAAGTAGGGCCGCACCAATACGGGTGCTGATACTAAGCATTTGTACGAGTATCAGTACTTGGACAAATGCTCCGATACCCGAAACTGATACCTTCTTGCTTGGTTCTTTCAGCTGTCAGGGGGATTTCCACGCTAACAGCTAAAATGTAAAAAAAAGGATGCCAGCAATTATCAGTTGTTAAGGAGCAGGGCCTCCGCATCCTTAACAGCTGATAACATTTCAGCTGTCTGCAGGATTCCCCTCCCAGCCTCCTCCTTTCCCCCTCCTGCCAGCTGTCAATTCTGCTCCATCTCCACCCCCACCGTTCATACCACACGAGCCTTCAGCCCTCCTGTCCTAGCCTGGATCTGCAAACTCAGTGGGATGGGGTAGGGGGTGCAGAGGTAAAGTGGGTGAGGACTCCCCCGCTGTAAATCCCCCGCTGTTAAGATATTTTTTAAAAAAAACTTCTCTGGGTCCTCTATGTTCAGTGGGTGCCAGGAGACAGAAAGCGGACTATTTAACTACTTTCAGATTTAGGCGGATTAATCCTCAGCAGTGCTCCACACAATTACTTTGAAGGCCAGCCTCTTCTATATCTATGTACACTGGGGACAGTCTGGAGCGCTGCTGTGGATTAATCTGCCTAAAGCCAAAATTGGTTAAATAGTCCAATTTCTCTCCCCGGGCATCCACTGAACATAGGAGACCCAGAGAACTTTTTAAAAAAAATAGCTGCACAGCGGGGGAGTAGCTCATTGGTGCACAGAATTTTGGGGTCCCCATCTGCTTTACCTCCGGCCCCCCACTGAGCTTCCCCTAGCCCCAATTACCCAGGAGGAAGGGATAGGACCGGATATACTGTATCAGCAGTGCTCAGCTGGTCCCAGGCTCCCAGTTCCAGAGGATCCACCTGCATGAGCAGCTGCGTCCCAACCACCTCAGCCCTCAACTCCTATTCAACCTCGCCCTCAACTACCCTGCTCTCACTTACTCCCCTACTCAACCTCACTCCCCACTCCACCACCCCTCTACCTACTCTTCCTAGGTGATAGGTATCGGTAATTAGCATTGGTGAGTACTTAAAAAAAGGATCGGTACTCGTATTCAGTTAATAAAATGGTATTGGTTCATCCCTAAAAAAAGACTATAGTTGGCAAAATAAAGTACTGCATTATATTAAAAAGGAATTAAACTCTAGAGACTGTGCCAAAAAGGACAGGCAGGGTAAAGGATTAGTAGTACTTTTGGTCTCCCTGCAGCTGATCTTTTGCCCACTATCCCTCTCCTCCCCATTACTGATTTGCTATGCCTCTAGTTCTGCACTAATATGTGTAATTGACAGTACACTGTGGTAGCCACAACACATAGGTGTGAATGGGCTCTTCATGCTTAAAATGAACAATCAGTAAGTCCACTTGATTTCGATACACTACCTGTAGATATCTTATGACCTGGTTCGCAGAAAGCCTTCACTGATTACCTTTGTCGTTCATTTCTCATCTATTCTCCTAGGTATACCTACATCATCGGGAGCAGCTCCTGGGTTGAGTGGTGGCCAAACAAAAGGGAGTGTCAGAATAAGAAGTATGAGGAGCTCTGTGATGATTTTTACAATCTTTCTGAAGATCTGGCCATGTTTGGCTGTGGAAAATGAAGGTTGCCTATATACTTCAATGATGAATACTAGCACAAGACATACAATATATTTACTGTTTATTTTTCACACTTCACAGTTTCACTTTTCTACACGCAAATAAAGCATATGTTATGTGTTCAAAGGTCTCCACCAGTTTGGTTCTTTTGGTCCAGTGGTTGTGTGGGTTTGAGGGTGGGGGGATTATTTGATTTTATTAGAATCTGGAGGAAGGCTGTTATGTGGATGGGTCCCTTGTTTTTAAAAGGGGCTTCCATATTCTGATTAGCGCCATTGTAGACCCCCACAACCACTTTGCCAGGGTTGTGGGAAAGAGGCCTTTGTCCACCTGTCCACATCAACATGGGATAAGGTACTTTGACAGGGGGCTTAAGGGCATTTGGCCTCATTTCATTTTGATCAGGAATCAGAGGGGCACAAACTCACTTCCCCCCTTTACTGGCCTGTCAGGCAACATGCTCACATAATGCTTTGGCATACATTTTGGGGGGGGGGACCCCAGGCCTTTTTTTACCCTTGTTTTATTTATTTTAGTTACTTACAGTATACAGTGGCATCAATTTACACAGTGCTTTACATATACATTGTACATTCACATGGTCCCTAACTCAGATTCATACATACACTATAGAGCCAATTTAGACAGGATCCAATCAGCCTACCAACATCAGAGTTTAGGATGTGGGTAACCCGGGCTTACTCTTCAAGCAATGGGAAAAGCAGCTGCCAGCACAACAAACTAACAAATTTGTGTAACAAACTATAAACATAAAGTGCAGCGCTTGCCAGAGATTAATTAGATCACATGAAGTTATATATGAAAAAGAATTGTGTGAATACTGAAAACACTCTGTTATATTCTGTGGGGATGACGTCCTGTGTAAGGCCCTGTGGAGCTGGAGGCGTGCGTTCCACGCCTCACTTTCCGGGTGCGAGATTAAAAATTGCCGCGGTGTTGAATTAACAATTAAGTAATGGTGCTGCCGTTAGGATACCGGTATAGGGGTGTGGGCGGAACGGCGTGTGTTTGTGTTTGATCAAGGCTGGTCAATGGCGTAGTTGCCATCCGTCACCGCTGGCTCCCGGGTTCAGCGACGCTCCGGCCGGAACTGGAAATGACATCAAGCGGTGGGATCCCTTTCAGCAGAAGCCGGAACCAACAAGGCGCAGCCACAAACAAACACGGAAATTACGTCAGAGGTCAATCCGGTCCAAGGGAGGGCGGAAGTGCTTTGTGCTGGAACGCGCCCAATAGGATGTAGTGTCACCAATGTTAGATTGAACACGGATGTTGTATTAGGCATGTCATAAACAACCCCAAATTTGAGTACAAATGAGAAAATTCAATAAAGTGATAATTATAATAATAACAGGATGCAGAGTGTCGCTCTAGATAGTATGGTAATTAAAAAGTATAAATATGAAAAAATGTAGGTGAAAAAGGTGTAAAAAAAGGGTCACATGAGGTAAACCATGGAGAATGTGGGTGGCCACTGAAGGTATAAAAATCAAAAAAGAGTCCTAGAAGTTATAATTGGAGATCATATGTAATATATCGTAGGAAGCATGTGGGTAGGCCTTTGAATAAAAGGTCATAATAAGAATTTCTTACAACAAAGTGATTAAAGTGGAAAGATAAAGATGTGAACTGTACTATAGAGTCAATAGGGACCATGTGAAGTGTAAACAATGTGTAGATATGGAGATGGCAAAAGGCAAAGGAAAAAAGTAAAAGTGGTAAAAATGATGGAGACAGTGTTAAGGGAAGTATAGACAGGAGCAAAAATTGATAGAAATCAATAAAAACCGTATGCCAGTGTACAGAAAATGCGGCCTCTAGTGGTGATTACCAGATATAGCATCCTAGTTTGAAAGTACAGGTTGGAAACATAATGTACTTAGTCACACAGTGTACTCCAAAGACTAATACCAGCAAATTAGACAATGCAAAAGTTGTATACTATACAATCATCAAATTAGATAATGTGAGGGTTGCATGCTATAAATACATCAACTACTTATAAAATTACATATTTGTGAAAACAGAGAGGGAGGAGGGGGGATGAGGGGGCCCTATAAATGGATAGAAACCCTGGGGGGAAAATATCCTCTCAGGATTTGTTAATGAATGAATTTATATCTATGTTGAGGCCATATGGGTGGTAGTATTTTAGCTGGTAGATTCAAAAAGTTTCAAGCTGTGAGACCCCTCTCCAAACAGCCCCCCCATCTCCACAGTGGGACATATTTATCAATGACTTGAAATTGGGTGCCCTTTGGGTCTCTGTTATGGTATTTTAAGTAGTGTTTTGGGACACTGTGATTTGTATTCCCCTTTATGATATTTGTGATGTTTTCATTGACCCGGGTATTGAATGACCAGATAGTTTGGCTTACATACAGTTTGTTACATGGACAGGTGAGCAAGTACACAACATTCTTTGTCTCATGTGTGCTGAAATGTTTGACACTATATAGTTGTCCTGTAATTGTGGACTTGAAATCTGTAACTTTTCTGCTTCGACAGGCATTGAGGTTGCACACTCGACCTCTCTGGCACTTGTAATAGCTTACCAAATCTTTAAAGAAAGAGACCAGTTTGGGGGGGTCGATAACATTGGGTGCCAATTAGAGTTGAGCGTAAAGTTTGGGTCCGTACCGAACTTTGGGGTGTCTGTGACCTGGACCCGAACCCATAAATTTGAAAAAAAGTTTGGGTTCGGGTATTTTATCCCGCCTGTTGAATAGCTGCAGGGCAGCCAACCAACAGGTGTTTCACTGGTTTGCCCTTAGAAGCCATCACAGCCATGCCTACTAATGGCATGGCTGTGATTGGCCAGTGCATTATGTGAACCAGCCTCTGTATAAGCTGAAGTCACGTAGTGCTGCATGTCACATGCTCTCAGGCTAGTGTAGGGAGAGGATGCTGCCGGTGCTGTGAGGGACAGATTGCAGATATAATAACATCTCATCCTGCATTACAGAATGAACTGATTCTGGACTAGGTAGAGATTATTACTACTGCTTTGAGGGACAGATTGCAGATCTCATCCTGCATTACAGAACAATCTGATTCTGGACTAGGTAGAGAGTTACTACTACTACTGCTTTGAGGGACAGATTGCAGATCTCATCCTGCATTACAGAACAATCTGATTCTAGACTAGGTAGAGTTTACTACTCCTGCTTTTAGGGACAGATTGCAGATCTAATAACATCTCATCCTGCATTACAGCATGATCTGATACTGGACTAGGTAGAGTCTACTGCTTTGAGGGACAGATTATTGTTCTAAAATCATCTCCTAGTTCTATAGGGTCAGGTTCCTGCTGTTGCTGTAAGGGACAGATTTTGTTCTAAAATCATCTCCTAGTGCTATAGGGAGAGGTTCCTGCTGTTGCTGTAAGGGACAGATTATTGTTCTAAAATCATTGCCTACTGCTATAGGGTCAGGTTCCTGCTGTTGCTGTAAGGGACAGCTTATTGTTCTAAAATCATCGCCTACTGCTATAGGGACAGGTTCCTGCTGTTGCTGTAAGGGACAGATTATTATTCTATAATCACCTCCTAGTTCAATAGAGAGAGGTTCCTGTTGGTGCTGTAAGGGACAGATTATTGTTCTAAAATCGTCTCCTAGTTCTATAGGGAGAGGTTCCTGCTGCTCCTGTAAGGGACAGATTATTGTTCTATAATCATCGCCTACTGCTATAGGGTCAGGTTCCTGCTGTTGCTGTAATGGACAGATTATTGTTCTAAAATTATTGCCTACTGCTATAGGGTCAGGTTCCTGCTGTTGCTGTAAGGGACAGATTATTGTTCTAAAATCATCTCCTAGTTCTATAGGGAGAGGTTCCTGCTGCTCCTGTAAGGGACAGATTATTGTTAAAAAATCATCGCCTACTGCTATAGGGCCAGGTTCCTGCTGTTGCTGTAAGGGACAGATTATTATTCTATAATCATCTCCTAGTTCTATAGGGAGAGGTTCCTGCTGGTGCTGTAAGGGGCAGATTATTGTTCTAAAATCGTC
>BLSH010365503.1:0-21580 GCA_018402905.1 Glandirana rugosa | reverse complement strand
GTGCCGTTGATCTCAATGGTAAAGTCATGAGGAGGGGACAGGGGAGGAGGAAATATTACAAGCTCAGTTTTAGAAAGATTGAGTTTGAGGAAGTGGCGTGACATCCATACCCGATAGGTCATTCAGTAAGTTTGTGATGCGTGAGGAGATTGAGGTGCACAGTTGAGGAGTCGAAAGATAGATCTGGGTGTCATCAGCATAGAGGTGGTAATTGAAGCCATGGGAAGTTATCAACTGACCCAAGGAAGGGGTATAGAGGTGAGAATAGGAGGAGCCCAACAGAAAGAGCTAGGGGAGCGGAGGAGATTTTGTTGTATGTGACACTGAAGGTGCGCTGAGATAGGAAGGATGAGAACGAGGGGCGTGGCTCGCGGAGCAAGGTGGCGGACGTCTTCTGGAGAAGCTCCGAGTAAGAAGGAGAAAACCCTGGGCAATCTGAGGACTACATGGCTCAGTGAGAGATAATTACACCAGATTGTAATCCACAACAACATCACGACTACAACCATACCAATATTCACGGTCTATAGCCCACAGATCACCCGAATATTGCATATCAGTGATCACAACACAGCACGGCCTACGCCGCGGCAGGCCCAAACGAGACCTCGGACTAAATTTATGATAGCATCCGGACAGTAACGCCTACCCAGACAAACGGGCTCCCTAGAGAAGGACATACATTACTTGGGAAACCCACCCAGACCCTCCGATTGGGGGGCGAGCTGTCCACAACATTACCCAGACTGTTGGAACGTCCATAGCCCCCCTCGTTTCTACACGCCGGAGCCCGCGGCCAGGCGAGAGGTTAAGGCACGTTAAATTGTCCCTCACTAGTCCACTCAGAGCACAAACAGCATACCACCTAAGTAAGAGATCTCCCGATCTAAAGCCCACCAGTGCTCACATTGCAGCGCGGCACACAACGCAGTAGGCCCAAATCAGACTCCGGGCTAAATTTGTGGAATACCACACGAAACGACCGCGCGGTCAAACGAAAGAACGTGTTGCCTGAGGAACACATCCGACACCTGCGATCAAGGTGCTGGTAACAACTAGCTATCTTTAGCAACCTCTTGACCGTATCTGAGCAATAGGAGACGGGGATCTAACATTACTGGGACACTATCTCTCACCCATCAAAGGAGGATTCCCACACGTACCCCATCTATAATTCTAACCCTCTATAATACGCCGCAACACAACAAAGAAGAAGCAGACAGTATACGCAGACCAGCGGCCACATCGGGACATACATTTTCTCAACCCTCAACACAAACCGTGATGCCATCTCACTAAAAGCCACCCTCTAGGCATTACACGGTCCAAACTATTGCAACATGGGCAAACCACAGAAAATTAACCCGCAATCAGGTTCACAGACCAGATATCAGCGTTTTACTTCTGGATCTTCCTGCCCTGATATTGCTGATATTTTCAAAAACCAATCACAGAAGAACAGAAACACCACAGAGTCAAAAACTCTCCCCTCGCAGGACTATACTGATGAGGAGGATTTTGATAACGAATCTTTGGCGGCCTCAGAAAGATCCCACAGAGACACAATGAATTTAGACCAAACCCTAACTTACAGAGACATGACTGAGATTGCTACAGATATTAAGAATTCCTTTTCCTCTGCAATAACGGAACTCAAAGCAGACCTACTTAGACTAACTGAACAAATAGCCACAAACGAAAAAAGTGGCAAACAAAGAGATAGAGCTATTAAAAAACTGGAACAAGTCACCACCAGTCATACACAGCACCTAATCACTCTAAATAGGCAAATGGAGGACCTGGACAACAGAGGGAGAAGGAAGAACATACGGGTACGGGGTATCCCAGAAAATATAAATGCAGATGAAATCAAGCCAGTTCTCACTTCCATCTTCAACAACCTGCTAGAAAGACCTATGGACTCCACTATAGAATTTGAAAGGGCTCATAGAGCCCTAAGACCCAAGGGCCCTGACACAACACCACCGAGAGACGTAATTTGTTGCCTCAATAGCTTTCCCTTAAAAGAAGACATACTAATGAAGGCAAGGCAAAATGATCAAATTCTATTTAACGGAGGACAAATACAACTGTTCCAAGATTTATCCCCCATCACCCTGAAAAATAGGAGAGCTGTGAAACCCATCCTGGAAATACTAAAAGAAAAAAAGATCCAGTATCGCTGGAAATTTCCATTCGCTGTACAAATCACAATTGAAGGACGACAAATCCTACTGCGCACACCAGACGACCTACCCTTCTTTTGCGAAGCAATCCACTGTGAGACAATGGATCTGCCGGATTGGTATCAAGAATTTCGTACACCTACAAATTCTGCTACACCAAGACTCACTCCTGGAAACACCCCTCAGAAGACACCCCATACCAAAGGGAAAAAACAAAAACAATGTGAAGGATTCAACTATGGCACTCCTGCTTCAAAAAACCCCAAGGTCAGAGACAACAGACATTAACTTTCACTTTAACCCAAAAAACTGACTACTGGTCAAAATCTCATCTTTAAAATAGATACCCGGAACCCATGAATACCCCATCAACAACATACTGATCACATAACAATCTTCCTTACAGGAACACAGAAAAGAAAATGACCTGAATAAGGAACAACTCTCACATTTAAAATAAGAAGAACCAATTTGAATTACTTGGAGAAAAGAAATAATGAAAGTCTAAAATGTCTAAAACAATATCTAAATGTTTTTGCTTTCCATTTTCTTTTAACATTTCTCCTTTACAACAGGCTCTGAACAATATCTCATACATAGATTGTCTAATAAACAACACAAAGACTCCAAGAGATCCTAACTCGCAATGACTGAACTTTTAGTAACAGGATCCCCCCTCAACAAAAGGTAATCCTTTCAAAAACTTTACCGCACAACATCCCTTGAAACTGAACCAGCATTCATAGGATACAAACCTGGTCCAAGATCACCTCTTCCATGCTATTTACCAGAATCTGTAGCTTTCTTGGTTCAAAGCCTAAATGCATATGTTTATATTCTTCTTTCCATGTTATTTACCTGTTGAATACCAATTTTCGTTACAATCATAATATTGTTACCACCCCCACTGGGCGCTTTGGCCAAGAGGGGCTTTGGTACCTCACCTGCCCTGGTAAACATCTGACAATCAGGTCAAAAGAATCTGCATCGATAGACACACAACCGGATTAATATCTCAAACCTGGATGCTGATTAGGAAGATCCTACAGAGAGGTGCCGGGCAGATGAGGTGCTAATCTGTCAGATTAGTCTTACAAATTATAATTTTTGTTTCACTTTGTTTATACTGTCTAATTAACCAGCTTATGAGGAGTACCCACTCCACCTATACTGTTATACCAATTATCAAGCTGCCAAATTTCGAAATTACACTAATCGTTCACACATATAGACCTCCTAAAAACTATCCTGATTAACACATTACTAAAGCAATACACAAAATGCCCTACAACATCAACATCAATAAAAGGACTGTGTAAGTGCCAACAGTGGACTTCCACAGCTACATCCTTTTTCTAACAACTTTTTTAACTTCCTACACTAATTGCTCTACTTCCACATCCCCACCATTAGAAAATCAAAGATTTTATATCAGTTAATCCTACATAACTTACAATTCTAAACATCAAAGTACGTATCGAATCTGTTAAATCAGATTCAAGAAATATTCGATACAACCAGCCTACCTTACCCCCACTACACCAACCTAACAACTTTCACCAACTTACACCCAACTTCCTACATTCAAAGCAAACACTCACCGACAAACGAAAAAACTTGACATGGCTTATTCAAATATAGGGAAAAAACCCACCCTAATATCACACAATGTCAACGGCCTCAATAGCCCAGAGAAAAGACAGAACATACTTAAAGAACTCAAAAAACATTCCCCCCAAATTGTGTTTTTACAAGAAACACACTTCAAAGGCTCTAAAACCCCTAAAATGACCACCAACTTCTTTACCAAAGAATATCACGCAACAAATCCCCTGGCTAAAACAAAAGGCGTGACGATCCTACTAAGTAAAAACTCCACATTTCAAACAGACTCAATACTTGCAGACCCCGACGGAAGATACATCTTTTTAAAAGGCAAGATGGAAGGCATTCCCACCACGCTTGCAAATGTCTACTTCCCAAACAAAGCCCACACCACATTTTGCAAACTGATAATAGACGAACTGAAATCCTTTGCAGAAGGCTGCATAATACTAGGAGGTGACTTCAATATTCCTTTAAACCCTCTATCTGACACATCAACAGGGAAAACAAGCATAACTTACCACATCTTGAAAAAAATTAAAAAACTTCTCCAATCATTAACCTTAATTGACACCTGGCGACTGCTGAACCCAGATGGAAGGGACTTCACATTTTACTCGAACCCGCATAAGAGATATACAAGAATTGACTATATATTTATCACACAAAGAGATATCCCATCCCTCCAAAGAGCCAACACAGGAAATATTCTACTCACAGACCATGCCCCAATCTCAATACAATTTAAATCCAAGACACACACCCCTAAATCATTCAACTGGAGACTTAATCCCTCCCTTTTAACTGACCCCAACATTCACACGCATATCACTAAAACAATAACCAACTATTTTGCCACCAACACTACACCAGACGTACCAGCCCTAACAATCTGGGAAGCACACAAAAGTGTTATTAGGGGAGAACTCATAAAATGGGGCTCAAGGAAAAAAAGAGAGAAGGAAAACCATATTACTAAGCTAATAAATAAAATTTCCGCCCTTGAGAAATCCCATAAACAAACACTGGCTAGTAAGGTCGAAAACGACCTACTTAACACCAGAAAGGAACTACAACACATCCTAGACAAAAAAACAAAAAGATCACTATTCTTCAAAAGAGCTATCTACTACGAACATGGAGACAAAAGCAGTAAATTTTTAGCTAGATCCCTAAAAGAGGCAAAAACGGCCAACAACATACATAGCATTCATGACAAACAGGGCATAGAAACATTCGATACCACAAAAATCGCCAAAATCTTCCATGAATATTATACAGAGCTCTACAACATTCCTGAACAAAATAAACCACACAAATTGAGAGACACAAGAGAAAACATCATCAAAGAATACCTGCTTAATAGCAAACTACCCACCCTACCACATCCGGACATTAATATTTTAGAATCTAATATCACAACAGAAGAAACCTCCAATGCGATTAGGAACCTTAAAACAGGCAAAAGTCCAGGACCGGATGGATTCACCTCCCAATACTATAAAACATATGAATCTCTAATAATTAAACCAATAACAGAAGCTTTTAACTCAATAACCAAAGGTAATAAACCATCAAAAGAATTTCTTTCTGCACAAATTTCAGTAATACCCAAACCGAACAAAGACTGCAAGCAATGTACAAACTACAGACCCATCTCTCTATTAAATCTTGATCTCAAATTGCTAGCAGGGATTTTGGCAAATAGACTAAGACCCCACCTATCTAAAATAATCGGCCCGGAGCAGGTCGGTTTCATGCCAGGTCGTGAGGCCAAAGACAATATTATTAAGTCCCTAAACCTAATACATAAAATTAGACAAAGCAAAATCGAGGGCCTGTCAACAGACGCGGAGAAGGCCTTCGATAGAGTGGCTTGGGACTATATGTTTGCTACATGCACACACATCGGCCTAGGAAACAAGATGATGTCTTGGATCAAGATATTATATGAATACCCAACAGCCAAAATCAAGATTAATAATTACCTATCGGACCCTATCCAGATCAAAAATGGCACAAGACAGGGATGTCCCCTTTCCCCTTTATTATTTATCCTATCACTGGAACCACTAATAAGATTTATAAATGCTAACATCAACATAAAAGGGTTCACAACAAATAATAGAGAATTTAAACTAGCCGCCTACGCAGATGACCTGCTTTTCTTCATCACCTCCCCTCACATCTCTATACCCAATTTAAACGAAACCTTTCAAATTTACAAATATATAGCTAACTTCAAAATTAACAGCTCTAAATCCGAAGCCCTCAATCTAACACTGTCACCAAAAACAAAAAATTTAACCAAACAGAATTGTCCGTACAAATGGGAATCAAACGCTCTTAATTACCTCGGAGTCAAACTAACACCTGACTTGAAAGATCTATTCCAGCATAACTTCACTCCCTTACTCAAAAAAATTGAACAAGACCTCAAACAATGGGACATAAAACAACTTTCCTGGTTCGGACGGGCAAATATACTGAAAATGACAATACTCCCAAGACTCCTCTACTTATTTCACGCCCTCCCTATCGATATTCCCCCGATTTTCTTTAAAAGATTAACCAAAGCTAAAAGGGACTTTATATGGTCCCACAAAAAACCCAGAATCAGCCTAAAACTCCTGACTTACCCCAAAAACAAAGGAGGTAGGGGGGTTCCTGATTTCCAAAAATATTACTTTGCCACACATATCACCAGACTAATAGATTGGCACTGCCATTCAAAAAACAAAGATTGGGTGAATTTAGAATTAAACCACTCAAAATTTCTTACACAGTTCCTCCCTTGGTCATCACCTAAAAATTACCCCAAAGAAATAAAATCTCACCCACTAATAAGCACGACATTAAAAATATGCTTGAAAAACTTCAAGCTACATCAACTTTCCTCCACCACAGGCCCTTTAACAGCCATCTCTGGAAACCCGGACTTCCCACCTGGCTCAGAGAGCATTAAAACACTCCATACAAATAAAGGAAACCCGCTACTGGTCCTCAACTGTATTAAAAACAACAAATTAATCTCCCATCAAGCTCTTCAATCATCACTTTTAGGAAACAAACTCAATATATGGACCTACTTACAGATAAACGACTTCATCCAAAAAAAGAAAATGGAAAATGATTTGACAAGACCTCTAACGATACTAGAGAAATTATGCTACGACCAAGAACCCCTCAGAGGAGCCACCTCTTTAATATACAAATGGATATCTCAACCACTAAAGGAGTCAGAAGACAAATATAAAAGCATTTGGGAACGGGATCTCGGTATTCATATATCAGAATCCCAATGGGAAAAGGCATGTACATTTACCCATAAATGCTCCCTCAGCACCCGCATGCAAGAGATATCCTATAAACTTCGCACTCAGTGGTATATTACCCCTGTTTGCATGAAAAAGTGGAAACCTCAGGAATCAGACAAATGTTGGAGGTGCCTCAAAGAAGAGGGTTCTTTTATGCACATATGGTGGTCTTGTCAAAAAATCCAAAACTATTGGACTGAAGTCGTAGATCTAATCAAGTCAATAACAAACACAAAAAACAAACTAGACGCTCCTTCTTGCCTCCTAAATATCAACAACACATCATATAGATCATATAAACATTCCTTAACTAGACATATGCTGAACGCGGCCAGAGCCCTTATACCCTTAAAATGGCGAACAACGACAACACCATCCATCAAAGAATGGACAAAAAAAATAGATGACATAAAAGAGATGGAAGAAATAATAGCCATTAAAAAAGAAAACACCACACAATACCACAAGATTTGGAAACCCTGGGAATTGTTCAAAACAACTGACATATACAATAATTTAATATTATAACGAACAAACAGAAATCACGCCCAACCATATACTGTTCTATGTTGTATAGATCATTATTCAACAGTTTGAGAAACACACTAAAATACCCCTACAAGGACCTTAATACCCCCCCAAACTATAAACTTAGAGATCATCTCACCCATTCCACCAATAGGCCTCACACCACAAATAAATTTACCATGTCAAGTAAAAATCTTACCTTCCTTTTATTTCTTATCCTTTTTTGTCGCTTCTCGAATATGTAACAAGACTTAATCTGAGTGTTATTTACGTTTCATAACTACCATTATAAGGATTGATTTACAATATTCATCATTGAAAATGCTAATTGTAACCCTAACTTCTACCTATACTCTAATGTATATGTTTTATTTTACACCATACCATGTATCACCTTATACTATGTTTATCTTTTATACAAATAAACAATAATTGAAAAAAAAAAGGAAGGATGAGAACCAGGAAAGAGCAGAGTCATGGAGGACCAAGGCAGTGGAGTTTAGTGAGGAGGAGTGGGTGGTCAACTGTGTCAAAGGCAGCAGAGAGGTCTAAGAGTATGAGAATGGAGTACTGGCCATTGGTTTTAGCAGTTAGTATGTGGTTGGTGAGTTTTAGTACGGCAGTTTCAGTTGAATGTTGTTGGATTGAAGCTGGATTGTAGAAGATCGAAAAGGTTGTTGTCAGTGAGGTAGCAACTCATGCGGTTGTGGACAAGGCATTCAAGAAGATTGGAGGCAAACGGGAGCAGGGAAATGGGTCTTAAGTAGAGATGAGCGAATTTCTAGAAGTCCGGGTTCTGCTGGTTCGGCCGAACTTCGGGACAAAGTCCGGGTTTGGGTCCGGACAGAACCGAACTTTGTCCCGGACCCCGAACCCCATTGAAATCAATGGGGACATGGACTTTTAGGCACAAAAATGGCTGTAAAATAGTCCTGGAAGGTCCTAGAGGTCTGCAAAAGGAAGGAAATGGGGGTAAGGGTGGGACAAGTGACCTACAAAGAAATGGGGACAGGGAAATAACTTTAACTATTTTTTAAAAAATAAAAACATAAAAAAAGCAAAAATGGAGATCATCTTCAAAATGGGTTTGAAAAGTATTACTTAACGGTAGAGGCCATAGAAATGTTCTAAAATCATCTTCAAACTGTGTCAAAAAAGTATAAATAAGCCGGGAGAACCCATATCACTGTTCTGCAAAATGTGTGTGTCACTTTAAATGAAACCGGGAATAAGTGAACATCTGTTCTGCAAACTTATTTAAAGTCTGTGTGTCACTTTAAATGAAACCGGGAATAATTGAACATCTGTTCTGCAAACAGAACATCTGTTCTTCACACATCTGTTTAGTCTGTGTCACTTTTATTATAGCCCCTAATAAGTCAACATCTGTTCTTCACACAAGTGCCAACATTTAAACGCGCAGTTGCACTTTAACCAAGCAGTGGCCAACCTGCCCCTTGCCAGCCGTCCCAAGACTTAAACTGAATTTATACTGGGATGGGGTTGGGGGAGGTTAACAGTTATTCAATTTAGAGCTAATCAAAAAGCACATGGAGAAAGGGGGGGGGGAGTTCTGTCCTAAAACAAATTGCTAAGCAGGAGAGAGACTGCAAGATAAGCAAACGTGTTTGATCTTGCCCAAAATAACTTAATAAAAGTAAGTCTAATCTCAACAGACAGGTATAAACAGCAGTTTCAAAGTCTTAACAAGGCAGTAGTTGATATCAGTCATGCAATGTAGCCCAGTGTTTCGGAGAAGAACTTAGCAAGTGGTTACTGATGGTTACAGCAGGCAGATATGGGTTGCAGACAGGCAGATTGGCTTTTGTGTTGCAGGTAAAAGTGAAAGCAGTTACCGATGGTTACAGCAGACCGATGTGGGTTGCAGACAGGCAGATTGGTTTTTGTGTTGCAGGGAAAAGTGAAAGCAGTTACCAATGGTTACAGCAGGCAGATATGGGTTGCAGACAGGCAGATTGGCTTTTGTAAAAGTGCATAGCTGCTATATCAATCAGCAGGCTGATGCTCAAGTGGGCATTATCCTCCCTATGGCTTGCTGATATCCCTGTGGGCGATCCTATTGGTGCATGATTTTCTTTTTGTGTGATCCTGAGCATCCTTGTGCTTTTTGCTTCTCCGCGAGGGTCTGTGTTTTTGAATTATCGGAGCCCAAAGATTGTTTCTCTTTGACATCAAGCATCTGTGAATCTGTATACATCTGCTTGGAAACGGATGAACCAGATCTGTGAGCAACAGTGGATCAATGGTGCCCTGCAGATGACAATTAGTCCCAGGCTTTTATCCAGATACATTCTGGTAAGAGTGTTTATACACTTCAGGTGGTGGTGATCACTGCATGCTGTTGCTGAGTCCCCTTTTTGACAGTTCCCATTATTGGATACTGGAAACACTCTGGACGACCAGAGGATTTAGACACTTTCTATGCACTTGGTTTTGCACTTTCTATGCGCTTTACATTTGTTTGCCCTGCTTCCTGACACTATTTGAACTGAACTATCCTAACAAGGAAGATTAGCTGTTTTAGGTAGCCAGAGCATCTGGACACCTTATATGCACTTTATTTGGCACTTTTTATGCACTTTCTTTGCATGTCATAATATTCATGATACATGGTCTACATGGAATATTGGATTCTCTTGTAAGAATGTTTATATTTCTTTTATTGCACCAATATTTACCTTTTGGTGTTTTAGTTTAGTGCCACATTTTTCTGTTTTTTAGATTGGCTTTTGTGTTGCAGGGAAAAGTGAAAGCAGTTACCGATGGTTACAGCAGGCAGATACGGGTTGCAGACAGGTAGATTGGCTTTGTGTTGCAGGGAAAAGTGAAAGCAGTTACCTGGAAAAGCAGAGCAGAGAGGACAGGATGAGGTGATAATGCATTCGCTTGTTAGAAGTATTGCCGTTTTGAAAGTGCCAACACTTAAACGCACAGTGGCACTTTAACCAAGCAGTGGTCAACCTACTTCTCGCCAGCCGCCCCAAGACTTATCAATTTTGGGGTGAATTTATTTTTACTTATTTGATTGCAGCTTAAGTTTATTGTTATTTGTTGACAATATGCTGTATACTTTATTTTAGAGGTAGACCTATATTGTTTTTTTCTCTGGCTGATGCCGATATTTAGAAATATTATAAGATATTTAGAAATCGGAGAGACCGATGGCCGATATATGATGCCGATTTTTTTGGGCCGATATGTTAGGACGATTTTTCTTTTTTTTTTCTTTTTCCCTTCATCACATAAAATCGAACAGTTAAGTAATAAGAAGCGATACAGAAAATTGCTTAAGTTAAACATTTATTAACCACTTCAGCCCCGGAAGGATTTCACATTTTAGGACCAGAGTACTTTTTGCGATTCGGCACTGCGTCGCTTTAACTGAAAATTGAGCGGTCATGCAACGTTGTACCCAAACGAAATTTGCGTCCTTTTTTTCCCACAAATAGAGCTTTCTTTTGGTGGTATTTGATCACCACTGCATCATTTCTGATTGTTGCTATAAACAAAAGAGGATCGACAATTTTGCAAAAAAAAAACAAATTTCTTACTTTTTGCTAAAATACAAATCCAAAAAAAAAAATATAAAAAAACATTTTTTTCCATCGGTTTTGGCCGATTTATATTCTTCCTCATATTTTTGGTAAAAAAAATTGCAATCAGCGTTTATTGATTGGTTTGCGCAAAAGTTGCTGCGTTTATGGATGATGAGAATTAATTTCTGGACTTTTTATTTTTTACTAGAAATGTCGGCGATCTGCGATTTTTAGCGGTACTGCAATATTGCAGCGGATATGTCGGACCATTTTGACACTTTTTTGTGACCATTGTCATTTATACAGCGATCAGTGCTATAAAAATGCACTGATTACTGTGTAAATGCCATTGGCAGTGAAGGGGTTAACCTGCAGGGGGCGCTCTAAGGGTTAACTGTGTTCCCTGGGCGTGTTATAACTGTAGGTGGGCTGCCCTGGCTGGGGAAAGGGGATGATCATGGCTTCCACATATAGGAAGCCTGTGATCATCGCCCTTCCCCCTTCAACAGAACGGAGATCCATGTTTACATACACGGACCTCCGTTCTTTCACTGCGGGGGAAGCATCGCGGGTAGCCAGTGGCAATCGAGTCCGCCCTACCCGCTCCCTGCCCCCCCCAACACAGTGAGCGTGCGAGTGCGCCTCCAGCAGCGCGCGCGCGCTCACAGTGAGTGATATCGCAGCCACCGCCAGGTGACGGCGGTTTGCGATGTCGAGCCACTTTGCCGCTGTCAGATGGCGGTCGGCAAGTAGTTAAAGTGTATTTTTTCCAAAAAAAATGATGTTTCAAAGACCGCTGCACAATCAAAGTGTGACATAAAATAATGCAACAACTGCCATTTTATTCTCTTGGGTCTCTGCTAAAAAGAATATATATATATATATATATATATATATATATATATATATATATAATGTTTGGTGGTTCTAAGTAATTTTCTAGAAAACAATATTTTTTTTTCTTGTAAGCAACACATGTCAGAAAATATTTAGTCTTTAAATGGTTAAATTGAGCTCATCTACACTCCAGAGTTAATTCCTTTGATAAGAACAAACATTGTATCTCTTTGGTTCTTTTATCAGCTATGTTCTCAGACTTGGCAGGCTGCCCGGATTTTTGTCTTTCGAATCGCTCCAATTTAGAAAAAGGTTCCTGTGGGGTGACTTCAGGCAACTTGCACTGACTTCTATTACAGAGGTCGTTTGCAAGTCGCGCTGAAGTCGCACTCTGCGGGGTCGCGCTGAGTCGGATCGCCCCTGTGTGAACTGGCCTTAGTGCATACATTAATCAGCTTAATTTGCAGTACAATTGGCCAATGCCGATTAATTAAAAAATGCCAAAAATCAGCCCAATATAGCGGTCTACCTCGACTTTATTTGCATATTGAACAGGGCATAGAGGCCCTAGGAGTATGTATTGCATAGGGAATGGGGGTCAGGGGTGCGAACAACACAAGGCAGAACATTCAGGAGTGTGTATCACACAGAGTGCAGGGCTCAGAAGTAGGTAACACACAGAACTGTGGTAAAGGTGTTTTGTGCCGCGCTATCTGTGTAGTACAATTGGTATTATGTGAATTAATTGTGATTGTGTAGGTGCAATAGTGTCAGTGATGAATGAATTTATGATTAACCACCTCCCATCCGCGCCATAGCCGAATGACGGCTACAGCGCGGCTCTAAAATGCCGGGAGGACGTCCTCCCATTTGGCTCGTGCTGGGCGCGCTCCCGCGGGCGCGAGCACGTGCCACCGCACAGTGCGGGAGCGTGCCCACGGGTCGGGCGGACCCGATGTCCGCCGGAGAACGGCAATCTCCTTTCAGAGAGGAGGAAGTAAACACGGCGGTTCCCCGTTCTGTGAGGGGGGGCATGCCAGATCTACTGATCCCTGTCACTGGGATCAGTTAGATCTGTCATGCCCCTGTCAACCCCGCCCCCCACAGTTAGAACACACCCAGGGAACATTGTTAACCCCTTCACTGCCCCCTGCAGGTTAACCCCTTCACTGCCAATGACATTTATACAGTAATCAGTGGACATTTACATTTCTGATCGCTGTATAAATGTCATTGGTCCCAAAAAAGTGTCAAAAACGTCCGACATGTCCGCCCTGATATCGCAGTACCGATAAAAATCGCAGATCACCGCCATTACCAGTAAAAAAAAATAATAATAATAAAAACGCCATAAATCAATGTCCATAGTTTGTAGGCGCTATAACTTTTGTGCAACCCAATCAATAAACGCTGATTGCGATTTTTTTTACCAATAATATGTAGAAGAATATATATCGGCCAAAACTGATGAATAAATTTGTTTTTTTTATTTTTGATTTTTGGATATTTATTATAGCAAAAAGTAAAAAATATAGTTTTTTTTTCAAAATTGTCGCTCTTCTTTTGTTTATAGCGGCGATCAGAAATGACGCAGAGGGGATCAAATACCACCAAAAGAAAGCTCTATTTGTGAAGAAAAAAAGGACACAAATGTGTGTTGTCATTCAAAGAGCGACAGCGCTGAAAACTGAAAATTGGTCCGGGCAGGAGGGGGGTTTAAGTGCCCAGTAAGGAAGTGGTTAAAGCATTTCTTGTTCGTGCATTCTAATGATTAAAATATAAAGCCATGGTGGCTTACATACATATATACCAAACCAAAATTTTCAGGTAAGTATGTGACATATACAAAAACAGTAATTAGCACTTAACCACTTCAGCCCCGGAAGGATTTCACACTTTAGGACCAGAGCACTTTTTGCGATTCAGCACTGCGTCGTTTTAACTGACAATTGCACGGTCGTGCGATGTTGTACCCAAACAAAATTTGTGTCCTTTTTTTTACCATAAATAGAGCTTTCTTTTGGTGGTATTTGATCACTGCTGCATAATTTCTGATCGCCGCTATAAACAAAAGAAGATCGACAATTTTGCAAAAAAACGTACATTTCTTACTTTTTGCTGAAATACAAATCCAAAAAAAAAATATAAAAAAACATTTTTTTCAACGGTTTTGGCCAATTTGTATTCTTCCTCATATTTGTGATAAAAAAAATCGCAATCTGCGTTTATTGATTGGTTTGCGCAAAAGTGGCCGCGTTTACGGATGATGAGAATTAATTTATCTCGATTCATTTTTTATTAGTAATGGCGGCGATCTGCGATTTTTAGCGGTACTGCGATATTGGGGCAGACATGTCGGACCATTTTGACACTTTTTTGGGACCATTGGCATTTATACAGCGATCAGTGCTATGAAAATGCATTGATTACTGTGTAAATGCCATTGGCAGTGAAGGGGTTAACCTGGGGGGCGCTGTAAGGGTTAACTGTGTTCTCTGGGCGGGTTCTAACTGTGACAGTGTTTGACTGGCAGGGGAAGGGGAGTGATCACAGCTTCCATTTACAGGAAGGCTGTGATCACAGCCCTTCCCCTTCACACAGAACGGAGATCCGTGTTTACTTACACGGACCTCCATTCTTTCACTGCGGGGGGGCATCGCGGGTAGCCGGCAGAGATTGAGTCCGCCGCACCCGCTCCCTGGCCTCCCCGAACACAGTGAGCGCACCTCTGGTGGCGTGCGCACGCTCACAGTGCATGGTATCGCAGCCGCCATCGTATGACGGTGGTTTGCGATATCGAGCCACCTTGTCGCCGTCAGCTTGGCGGTCGGCAAGTGGTTAGTGATTGGTGACAGTTGAAGTAAAAGTTGGCAGATGATGGCCGGTGACAACAGAGGTGTTTGGAAGCTCAGACTGAATGCACAAGAGCTCGGCGCTCGTAGGAGAAACGCTTGTTCGTTTTACTTGTAAATGTGAGTGTTGATTTTAAAAGCTTGTTTTAAATAATTTTTTTTTTTTTTTTATAAATTCTTCTTTATTAATTTCAAATCAATTTACAATCAATACATCACAAAAACAAAACCATTGCACACAATCACAATTCTCACCCCAAGGAACAAACACAAAACAAAAAAAAAAACCCTCCCTTCCTTCCCTACATACAAGTCATATTACTTCTTAACATTAAACATTGGGAAAACAAAGAAACAAAAAAAAGGGGGAAAAAAAAGACCCATCACCATCGGCCTTCATGTTCCACCAACCACCTCCAGATCTTAAAATTCAAATGAAAGGCGAGGCTAACCACCTGCACCAAATTTTATCAAACTTCTGGAGCATTCCCTTGTTCTGACATGCTACTTTATAACAAGGAAGGGCTTTATCCACTGAGCTCTTCCATGAGTCTATCGTAGGAGCCAAAGGACTCTTCCACGCCAGGACGATCTGCTTCCTGGCATGGAAGAGCAATAGCCCAATCAGCGTTCTCCTTTCTTGGGGGGGGGACCAGTTCATCCACCAACCCCAACAAACAATGCTTTGGTCCGGGTTTTAGTTATACTGAGATTATCTTCGATAAACGTCAGAACTTCCCCCCAGAATATTTTTATTATTGGGCAATCCCAAAAGACATGCACCAGATCCGCTCCCTGTTTTCCACATCTCCAACAAGTGGTGTCCCCCTCCCCAGATATTCTAGACATCCTGCTTGGTGTCAAGTAGCTCCAATGTACTATCTTATATTGAATAAGATAGTCACGGGTTGAGACCAGGCTTGTGAGGGGTTTCCTCCATACATTTTCCCAGCTCTTATTATCAAGATCAGGGATTACCCCCTCCCACCTTGACCTACATTTCCTTAGCAAGTCCTTTGTCTGATTGAACAGAGATTTGTATATTGTAGATAGTGGTCTAGCCAATTCCTCTCTTCGCAGAATAGTCTCCAACTCAGAAATGCCAAAATTACCACCAAATCTTCCAAATTGCTTCTGAAAGGCATGGCGAAGCTGAAGATATCTGAACAAGTGAGTATTTGGTAAACCATGTTTTATTTTCAGCTCCTCAAATGTGAGCAACTGAGAGCCATCCACAATATCCTTCAAAACTTTCACTCCAAACCTAATCCATACTTGGGGATCTTCAAATTTGAAAAATTGTTCAAGGACTGGGTTTCTCCATAATGGTGTGTGTGGAGAAATCAATTTTGAACCTCCAAATTCCATTCCCTGCATCAGACTCCAAACCCTGAGCACTGTTTTCATGGGGGTTGGTTGTGTGTGTAACACACTACTTCCCCTATATATTTGGGAGGCCAACATTTCATATGACTCCACGATTGCAGCCTCTAGGGCTACAGCCGTGTCATCTCCGGATCCCTTTAGCCATCTATTTATAACCAGCAATTGCCCTGCTAAAAAATATCTATAGAAGTCTGGGGCTGCTAAGCCTCCATCTCTGCATGATTGTTGTAGTACCTTCATTTTAATTCTGGGCGTTTTCCCCTGCCATATAAAATATGATATCCACCCCTGCAAGGATTTAAATAGATATTTCGGTATCAATACTGGAGAATGCTTGCGTACATAAATCAATAATGGCAGAAGCCTCATCTTAATTCAATTCACTCTCCCAATGAGGGATAAAGGTAAATTTCTCCAAATCGTAGTTTTGCGTTTTACAAGCATTAGTGCCGGCGAAAAATTTAACTTGACAAAATCCTCCAAGGATGATGACACTGTAATACCCAAGTACTTGTATCCCTTTACCACTTGTAGAGCACTATCCCCCGTAGACCAAAGGGGTGTCCCCCTTCCCGGGCGCAGGATCATGGACTTAGTCCAATTAACCCTGAGTCCGGAAAAGGTAGCAAATTTACCAAATATCTCCAGGGCATATCGCAGTGACGTAGCTGGATCTGTTAGAAAAAGAACCACATCATCAGCATATAATGCAGTCTTCTCTATTAGAGGCCCTACTCGAATACCCTTGACCAGCGTAGAGTCCCGTATCGCCTTAGCTATCCGCTCCATCATAAGAGCAAAGAGCCTGGGGGATAGGGGACAACCCTGCTTAGTCCCTCGACCAGTTCAAAATGGACTCGACACTTCCCCATTTAACTTGATAGCTGCCATCGGATGATCATACAGTATTTCCATCCAAGTCAAGAAAACCCTGCCAAAGCCCATCTGTTTCAGCACTCTATGCATATAATGCCAGTCAACCGAGTTGAAGGCCTTCTCTAAATCGAGAAAGGCCAACGCTCGGTCTTCTCCTAAATCTGAAGCTAAAGCAACATGGGTGAATACCCTTCAGATATTCACATCTGTCGCCTTCTTGGATATAAATCCCGTCTGATCAGATGACACCAGGGTATGGACAACCCTTGCCTGTCGGGTCGCTAATATTTTAGTCAGGATCTTAAAATCCACGTTTAATAATGCTATTGGCCGATAAGAGGTACACCTCTGTGGATCTTTACCTTGTTTAGCCAATACAGTAATATTCGCCCCATAAAAGGACGGTGGTAGATTTTCTTCCAAGCATACACCATACAATTCCAGTAGCCAAGGTGAGATTTTCTCTTTATACGTCTGATACCATTCTGCAGGCAGACCATCTGGTCCCGGTGATTTCCCCGAAGGAAAGGAACTGATGGCTGCCTGTATCTCCTCTATTGTGAATGGTTCGTCTAAGAGTTGTCTATTCTCATCCGATAAACACGGAAGATCTAGGGTCCGCAAAAGGGAAACCAGATCTCCGTCCTCATATGACGGAATTGGGGTATACAATGACTGGTAGAAATCCACAAAGGTCTGCATAACATCCATCCGGGAGGTCTTTAACTGGCCATCTTTATCATATATACTGGGTATATATGTTGGAGTGTGTTCCTCTGCTGTCAGCAATGCTAACAATCTACCATTCTTTTCTCCTATCTCGAACCAACTTTCAGCTCGTGACTTTTGCTCTTTCCCTGTTATTTCTCTAAAATGCAGTTTTAGTTCCCTTCTGGCTTGTCTAAGCTCTTGGATAGTATCCGTGGAAGGAGATGTAGCATGTGCTGTCGCACATCTCACCTCCCTCTCCTGAAGCTGCTGAGTAAGTTTGTTTCGTGCCCTCCTAACCATCTTAATATCTGAAATGTATTCTCCTCTTACTACAGCTTTGAGGGAATCCCATACCATCTGTGGTGACGCTGTACCTACATTCAAGTCCCAGAACTCATCTATATGCCTAGTTACTGTCTGCTTTACTTCTGGGTCTCGTACCCAGTTTTAATCCAAACGCCAAGATTTAATACCTATCCCTCCCTGGGTAGATAACATCAACAACAATGGTGAATGATCCGAAATTCCACCCGCTAAATATTCCACCTCCCCAACTAATGGCAAAAGATCTTGACTGCCAAAGGCTAGATCAATACGAGAGGAGGAATGGAAGACATTGGATAAATATGAATATTGTTTCGTAGTTGGATGTTTCCATCTCCAGATCTCTCTAAGGCCTACTGCTTCAGCCCAATTAGCCAATTCTAGCCTTGGGGATCTTGTTGGATTTGTTGTGTCCAAGGAGTAATCTAGTACACAATTAAAATCCCCCAAGATCAGAACCTTTGCTGGCAGAAAGGAAGCAAATTTATCCATTAAAGAATATAGGACATCGACCTTAAATGGAGGTGGAACGTAAACACCTATCAAAATTATCTTTAAAGAGAGCCATTCCATAACCACGCCCACATATCGCCCCAGGGTGTCTGAGAAAACATGAAGTATAGTACATGAAATATTTTTATGAATTAAAATTGCCACACCCCTGGCGTATGCCGAGAAGGTGGAATGGAAGGAAAACTGCATCCACTGTTTTTTGATAGATACTACCGCTTTCCCCATAAGATGGGTTTCTTGTAAGATAATTATATTAGGGCTGTGGAGCTTCATATATTTCAGGACAGTTGCTCTCTTTATTTTTGAATTCAAGCCCCTAACATTCTAGGACATTAATTTCAAAGAACTCGCCATTGGTATAGTTCAACCATTTAGCACGCATATCAATTACTTTTTTCAAATAGACATTTACAAAAGTAATTAGGCCTAGGTTTAGGTAGCCTGAAGGAATAAATTCTATAAACTCCAATAATTGAAAGAGAGAGGCAAAAAAAAAAAAAAAAAAAACGACCAAGCTTGAGAAAAAAAACCAAAAAACATTCTGAACGCAGAGGGGTAAGTGAGCTGCGTTCAATCTGCGAGAATAATGAGAGATGCCCTCCGGCTTCCATAGCAGTTTATTTACATATTGCTCCATGCAGTTCTAAATGGCCGATTCCCAAAAAAAAAAAAAAGGGGAAGAGAAAAACAGCCATTATATTTACAGAAATATCGCTTCAACTAAAGAGAATCTAGCCAATTTGAGGCTTGTACCGGCTCCGTAAAAAATTGTACTGTCCCCTGGAAAGACACCCTTAGCTTAGCCGGATAGAACATAGCATATGTACACCCTTTTTCTCTTAGCCTTTTTTTAACCTCTTGGAAGGAACGCCGTTATCTCTGAATTTCAGGGGAGAAATCCGGAAAAAAACGCGCCTCTGCATCCTCATATTTAAGATCTTGAACTTTGCTTGCCAATGTTAACATCATATCTCTGTCCCTATAGTTCAGAAAACGAACCAAAAAGGGGCGTGGTGGATGTCCCGCCTTTTTTGGTCCTGAGGGTACCCGATGTGCTCTATCCACAATATACGCATTGGATACTTTCTCTGTTTTGAGAACAGTTTTAAAAAATTCTTCTGCAAAGACGGCCGGTTGTCCTCCTTCCACCCCCTCTGGTAAGCCCACCACCCGAATGTTATTTCTGCGTAGACGATTTTCTGCATCTTCTGAGCGCTCTACGAGCAATTTAACTTGGCGTTGTAATTCTAATATCGCTTGGGACGAGCCCCTTCCCTCATCCTCCACCACTGCTATTCTAGTTTCGGCTTCAGCAACTCGAGTCCTAAAATTATCCATTTCTGTTCTAATCAGAGCGCCCTCAACAGCTAGGGTATTGATACGATTCATGACAGATATTTTGCTATCCGCTATAGCGGCTAGAATAACATCTGTTGTAGCAGCATTCACCAGTTCAATAGGAGGTGTGCCAGCAAGCGATGCACTATGTGAGTCATTATGTGAATAAACCATATCTGGGCTTACTGGAGCATTAACGGTACCTGATGTGCCAATAAGTGACTTCATTGCTGAGCTAGTTATAGATTTCCCTATGGGCGTAACAATAGCACTTGTGGTGGTTGTAGCAGGTGAGATATTTGCTTGTGCGGTGGTAATTATAGTTTTTTTACCTGGGGTCACTGCAGGCGTCTCCAGCTCCATTCCGTGTTGTTTTAACGGTTCTGTTAATCCTTTGAAAAAGGTAGCTGGGCAGGAGGTGGATGGGGGATTGGTCCTCAAGCTTGTGCCTGCCGGGGAACCCAGGGGCTTAGGAGGAAGCTGCCTCCTTGCATGGCGTCTGGTAGGCATATAACTTCAGGAGTAGTTTGGGTACAACACAGTTCACACACAGCCCCTCACACAGGCCTCGTAGCCCCCACCAGTTCCACTAGTTCCACTAGTTCTTCGCCGACACACCCCAGTACCCCAGCACTTCACAACACTCTTCCACCGCTTATCACAGTTTACCGCTTTACATTTTACACTGTGCACGCATATCTCTCTATATATTCCCGTCTATGTCCCACTGCATGTCTCCTCGTTGCCAATCTTCACCACTGACCCGTTTTGTATGGGCAACAGATGCCAGCCACTGTACAGCCACCGTGCAGCACCGCCAATTACTGGGAGGGATCCCCTCATGCAGCACCAACCACTGTGTGCTACAACTACCGCTACCAACAGGAAGGAAGGCATTCAGGCAAGGCATCCAGGCACCAGACACCAGGAGGTAAGTAAGATAACTCACGGGCAGTGGCTCACAGGCGGTTCACAAGCGGCTCAGAAGCTTACGGGCTCACAGACTCACTTGCTTGCAGTCAGCTGTTCCCCGCATTTCCATGACTCCTTGTCAGGACAGCTCAACAGTCTCATCAGACCGTCCGCTCAGTCCATCCGCTCTGTCCGTCCGCTCAGGCAGGAGCAGCTCAGAGGGAGGAGGGGGGGCAGAACAGGCGCGAGTGCCAAGGCATCAAAGGCATCAGAGGTAGGGCATCAATTAGCTCCAAACGGCATCCCAGAGTCAAGTCAGTCCAACGACATTAATACTGGCCGTAGTACCGGCAATAATACCGGCAATAGTACCAGCAATAGTACTGGCAGTGCTGGCAGTGGCGATACAACGGCCTCAGCAACAGCGATCACAGGTCAGATCTTGGAAGCCGGAGCTGGAGCTCTCTCACTTCGCAGCTGCTCACGCGGACATCCAATCACATCCGGTCACGCCCCTAGTACTCCCATTGTTTTAACCACTTAAGGACCGGAAGGATTTCCAGCTTTAGGACCGGAGCCCTTTTTGCGATTCGGCGCTGCGTCGCTTTAACTGACAATTGCGCGGTCGTGCGACGTTG
>BLSH010365478.1:0-16567 GCA_018402905.1 Glandirana rugosa | reverse complement strand
GTCTCTTTATAGTCAGGGCTCCCTTGAAGGTTACCCCTAGGTTAATGAGGATGCACTGCAACCACTCCACAATTGTGTGCATTGCAGAGTTGCAGCATAGTGGTGATGCATTTAGAGGGTTAAAACAGGCGGTCAGCAGACAACAGATTGCCTCTTTACCAGCTGTCAAATGCCTGAGCATGGATCGCTTTCACAGGAACAGCATTTTTATTTCTGGTACTATGAACAAGCGGGTAACAAAAATTAGTGCTTGTACACAAAGGGGGTCAGGATTAAAAGCACATACATAGAATGTGCATACACACATGTACACACATACATAATGCACACACACACACACACACATATATACTGTATATATGTACACATATAAACACACACACACACACATTAATGCACATATATATCTATATATATACGCACTTATTTACATGCATGCACCCACACAAGGGTACCCACTAAAAATACATGTACACACACACACACGTACTCACACACACACATGCAGAATTGCAGAAAGTCTGTTTAAATAAACCGCATGAACTTCTCTCTTTATGCCGGGTACTGCACTGTAGGGGGAGCCAAAGAGCGCAGTCACACTGCTTTCACTTTCACACACAGTGTAAACAGTGTGACGAGGCTCCCCGCAGCGCTCCATCTCTCACCTCCCTCCTAATCTAACCACACAGGGGGCCCTTATGGGCCACCTTCAGCATGGGGCCTGGTCGCCATGGCGACTCCTGCGACCCCTATCCAGCCGCCCCTAAGTATAAGCGATTTGGCACAACAGGGTGCTCTTAATACAACCATGGGCCCCTGGGCAAAGTAAGGCACTAGGGCCCCTACCAGCCTGCCCCGTTTTAGGCACCTGCTCTCAAGAATGTACGTTTAGATTGTTAATGCAATTAAACATATATTCATCACTACTTTCAATCTAGTTGATTTGAAAACATGCCATAAATCAAAGACTAAACAACACAAAGGGGTGAGCAGACGTGCACAGTACAGGGGTGCTTTAGGAGGGCGCAATACAGGTTATGGGATGCTGCCCAGGACACAGATATCCTGGTCCAGCTTTGTAAAAAGCATGACTTTCCTGCTCAATCAGGGACAATGGTAAAGTATGAGAGGTTATCATGGGGTCCCCATGTACCTGCAATCCAAGCATAACAGTATAGGCCTCTGCCCACCTCTATCTGAAAATCCAGCCGAACCTTCGTTCTCACAAACGTCGTCTCGCAACGGTCGTCACACAGAGAGTTGATACCTGGCGGCAATTTCCTGTTCGATCGTTCGGGCTTTTATACCGTGCTTTACATTGCACATGCGCACCGCCCTCAGGTACGCCGCGACGCTGGGGCGTGACACGTATCAACGCCTCCACGGAACGAACGACCGATCGCAGCAGCAACGCGTTCGTAAAGATGGTGGAATCACGGAGGACACACCGCAAAATGAAGGCCAGCCCTATGAGTACCTCTGAAATGGCCGATAAGGTTCGCCCTAATGGAGAGCAGGGACTATGACTGCAGGAGGCGGCGATATGAGAGGCCGAATAGTCATAAGGACTTTATTTTGGACAAGGTCATTGCCAAGCTGGAGGAGAAATACGGGGTCCAGCGGAGCAAGGACCAGCTCCGCAAGCAATGGTCGGACCTCAAAAATAGAGAGCCCCACCAGATGCGACGGATCCATCGGATCCTACAAAAAAGTAAGCAATTTATTTTTGCAACCAGTATGTAGATGTGTAAATTCAGTGTGTGGATCTGTTCTTGGTCAAAGTAGGTAGAGAGAATTATCTGGGATATTTTGGAATCTTTGTATGCCTTGTGGTTCCCAAATGTAATTTCAAAATCCAGCATACTGTATATGAAGAATACCATTTTAGTCTGTTTTCAGACATTCCTTTATCTTTTGCACTTATGTTCTTTTTGCATTTTGCAACAGGAAAAGAAAAAAAACAAGCAGCCCACCCCCCTCCACAACCCACTGATGAGGCCACCCCTGGCCCCTCAGCTCAGGTGGCGGTAAGCCGACCGTCATCCCCAGAAGGTAAGTGGTAAATGACAATTAGAGAAATTGTGACACAGCCAGGGGTGGTGCTAGGTGCCCAAAAGGGGGTGGGGCGGGGGTGTGATTCCTAAATTAAAGGATAAGTATCACTTTTCTGGCTGCTGCCTGATTCATCAGTGCCCATTAATCCAGCCTTGCTAGTGCAGACATGGTGAGAGGATAGCCCCCAGTGCTGGAAGGCACACAAATGCATATGATGGATAGCAGACAGCCCACATCCCATAGAAGCGAGGGGGGGGCAGCTGTAGGAGTTAACGAATGTTGCCACTTGTGAAGTATTTTTGCACAGCAAAATTGCATCATTGTCTGTTTGTTGTTGTTTATTTTCAGAAAGGACTCCGGAGGGCCCACAAGTGGTTGGTGGGAGCCCATCAGATGTGGGCAGCCCGGCCCAATTGGAAGGTTGGTACAATTGAAACATATCCCACAATGTATGTGTTGAACCGGTACTGACTTTGGGGTGCTCAATGAATGTTTTTTTTTCTGGTTGTAGAAGACTCAGCTGGCCAGATGCCCCAACATCCCCAGTCCCCTAGTGAGCCTTCTGTTTGCCCTTGTAAGTACTGTTCAATTCTTGTTTCTTGTGTATTGACATGCCTATTTAGAACATGCATAGGCGTGCGGCAGGTGTACCCGGGCACATCCTAATCACTGCCTGTGGTGCAGATGTCCCCTATTGCCTCTGTTTCCCCTCATGTTGAAGAATGGAGAGTGGAGGAAGGGGCAGGTAAATATGTAATTTACCTGTCCCTTCCATTTCTAGTTTAACACAGTGAACACACTCACTATGTTCATTCCTAACTGAAGCCTAGTATACAGTGTTTACTATGCTTCAGTTTGTGGATGAATAGGAAGAAGCTCATCAACGAGCACTATCCCATTCATTCACTGTCCTGTACAGCTGAGGCTGCAGAGAAACACATGTGTGTTTGAGGTTTGGGGTGCACACCCTAATGCAATAGGCTGCGCACACCTAGGGGTACATGGGCCAGCAGACAGCAGTTAAGAAACCAACACACCTTTTTAAAATTTCTTAGAAGGAGGGCCTGAGCCTTTATTATTGTTGCCATTCACCACTTACCAACTGGATGCTTTGCCAGCTTTAGGACCAGAGCACTTTTTAAAATTTGGCACTGCGTCGCTTTAAACCTAAATTATATTAATTTTTTGGAAACACATGACTTTGCCTGTGGCCGCTCATCACAGCTTGCCACTGACATTGGAGTGTGGTGGGTGCATGCCCCCTAGCAGCCCTTTGCAGATCGCCCCCTTATTAGGCAGGTTCGCACACAGCAACCTGACTGCTGCTGTGAAAACACAACAGGTGGTCCGGAAGTGGTTAAAGTGTTGGGAAAGTGCACCCCCTCTCCCCTCAAAAAAATACCAACAACTAGGCCCATACAAGCCATCATCAGCCATTATGCTGCACAACATTGACCTCATGCTTTTTTTCTCTACTTACAGCTCACGAGCTGCCACACTGCACCATTGGGCGCCTCAACCGGGACATCCAATGGTGCCGTGTGGAGCTGGAGAAGATCCAGAAGGCTGCCCTGGAGCTGCAGAGGATCGCCCGCGAGCAGGAGAGGGCAGCGGAGAGCCTCCAGCAGCGACTGCAGGATGTTGGGGACATGCTGGCCAAGTTCTGAGTCTTGTTCCAATTGGGCTGGTGTGGTGGGCCCCATTTTAGGCCATGTTGGCCACATTTAAGGGGCTGCACAAAAAGCATGTACTCCATTGCATCACGATTTGGCAAATGTCATCTTTCTGTGTGGGCAAACACCCCCCTTCCTCCAAACTGGAGTTTCTGGGAGAATGGGGTGTTGCATCAGAGCAATGTGTGAGGTTATCCCATCATGGCTTCCAAGCTGGCACATTTTGAGGGTGGCCACGTGTCAGCTTGGAAACACTGATGTGGTGCACTCACACATTTCTCAGATGCAACATCCCTTTCTCCTAGAAACTCCAGTTTGGAGGAAGGGGGGGTTTGCCCACACAGAAAGATGACACTTGACAACCCCTGATGTGATGGAGTACATGCTTTGGTTTTGACCCTTACCAGGTTTCACGTTTTTATATTTTGTTTTTATATGTTTCATAAAAATGATGCTAAGCACATCATAATGTGCAAATATAAAGATATATTTGATACTAACAGTGTGTGACTTCTACTTTATGTATGCCTGTGAGTTCCCTAAAGTTTTAGGGCTTTAAACTGCAAATGTGTTCTTCTATGTGGTCAACACAGATGTAGTTCATCTATTAACATTTCACAAAGTTGTTAATGCATCATGTTTTTGGTCTACATGCATAGAATGCATGAACACCAACAACATTTTGTGTTTGTTTATATGTAGCACAAGCCCTGCACACCAAAATACATTGCATAAGGGGAGATTTGTATCTCATGGAGAAATGAAGGTTAGATTTCTCTCTTGTACCAAGAGCAAAAATAAAGCACACATAGAACATCTCTTTTCCACCAGAAAAAACACACAGACAAGAGTAGTTAAAATGAAGGATCCATTTATATGGATAAAATTAACGATCTGAAAGCATATTTTGCCAGGACACAGCCCCTCTCCCCACAAAGTACTCCATATATTTACGCCGCACTTCTCTGGCGTTCTGGGTTGCCAAGGTAGCACGCCTATTTTCAAGGTCCTCCATTGCATTGGGCAGATGCCTTTCTGTTGGTGCTGAACTTGTGCCTGGCTGGGCTGCATCTGGCTCAGTGGGTCCAGTTGAAAGATAGCTGCTGGCATTCCTCCTTAAATAATTATGCAGGATGCAGCAGCAAAGCACTACATGGTTTATTTTGTAGATGGCCAAGTTGATAGGAGTGAGAAACAGGCGAAATCTGTTGGCCAAAATGCCAAAAGCGTTCTCGACCACTCGAGAGTCTATAGTTATAAATCCGCTGGTCAGCGGTCAGGTTCCGTTGCGGAAATGGCTTCATGACGTGTTCGCCAAGCCCAAAAGCCCCATCCGCAACAAATACGAAGTTAAGACCCTCGACGTTCTGCTCTGGAGGTGGCAAGTTCAAGGTGCCATTTTGAAGCCGCCTGTAAAATTTGGTCTTCATTATCACACCACCATCAGAGTTCCGGCCATTTTTCCCCACATCAAGATAGAGAAGCTCATAATTAGCGGAGACAATGGCCAGCATGACAATACTACAAAACCCCTTATAATTGTAGTAGTATGACCCCGAGTTTGGTGGTGGTAGAATCCGGACATATTTGCCATCAATGGCACCCCCGCAGTTCGGGAAATCCCATTGCTGCCTGAACTGGGCAGCAACTTCCTGCCACTGCTGGGGATTGGACGGAAACTGTAGATAAAAAAAAAATACAATTAATCTTTGGTCCAATAAATGGTCAACATACTAATACAAGGGCAACATAAGGCTAGACTTCCAGTCCCAGCTCAGTCAAGATGTAAGGACATGGGTGAAGCACCAACTCCAGCAAATAGACTTCGCTAATTACACTTTGCCAACCATATTAAAACAAAAGAGATCCCATTAAGTTAAATAATGAGAAAATAATGCAGGCCTTGCAGTACATGTTTGGGGGGAAATAGTAGGATAATGTCACCAGCAAAAGATGTAGAGTGTGTATAGGAGATTACATTTCAGGAGATACAGTAGTTTAAAATGATGTAACTTTATGGTAGCATGGGGCTTATGTTTCCCATAATAAGAACACCTCAAGCACTCTGCCTGTTTGGAAAGCAAAATTAATGTGGCAAAAGTGTGTGTTTAGAGGGGGGGGGGTAGATTTGAAACTGCATCTGACATAAATAATTGTGGCATTAGCCAGGACTCACACACTGGGCCATTCAACAACATATGCCCACTGGCCAGGGGTGTAGACCTGTTGCAGCCCCAGCAGGAACAATACACTCTGTCACACTTGAGACATGAAGCCTGCCAAGCATGACCCAGCAAAGTGTGCAGTGCATGCTAGTGTGAAATCCAAAGGCTTCCAAAAGCAGTGCACAGGCAACACAGCCTCACTCAATGCTTGCAATTAGACCTTGTGTGAAACCATAGTTGATACAGGCCCCAAATTTTAACAAGTTAGAGTCCAGGGGGTGCCTCGCCTTGTGGGTAAAGTTGGTTAGTTATGTCGCCTAGGGTTCAGGAGAATGGTCTCCCCAAACGTGATGCCCCACTCCCATAGTCTCCAATGTTAAACACTGCTAAAGTATTGTTTGTAAGGCCCCCTTGAGACACTGGAGCCCCTTACAACAGTACTGCCTGTACCCCCTGATGGCAGCCTTCTGATAGGGTGGACACATGATTCCTTAAATCCAGGACACATATGAATTACACAGGTTATGTGGCTGATTACGGTGGTAATTAAACTCAATTGGTGCCTTATCTGCATTAAATCAGCCACAGAACCTGTGTAATTCATATGTGTCCTGGATTAAAGGGATGATGTGGCAACCCTACCCTCTGAGTGTGTATGGACACTGGACAACATGCTGGGGAGGCATGCAGAGGAAAAAAAGGGGGTGAAAAAAGCCTAGAGCATACATGAGGCCAAAGAAGACTTTCACAGCATATTGTAATGTTACTAATTAGATATTGGCAAAAAGGGAAAATACTATATTATTAAACATAAAGACATAAAACGTGGTATTAACATGAAACATACCATAACATATTCCTCCTGCAGAACCTGGATGATGGCAGAACATGTCTCCGGAATAATGACTCCAAGAGCCTGGGGGGAGATGCCTGTGGTGAACTTGAGGTCCTGCAGGCTTCTTCCTGTCGCCAGGTATCTCAGAGTAGCAATGAGCCTTTGCTCAGGGGAGATAGCAAGGCGCATGCATGTGTCCGCCTTCTGAATATAGGGGGACACCAGTGCCAAGAGGTGGCTAAAGCAGGGGTCCGTCATCCGGAGATAATTCCTGAAATCATCAGGATTATTCTCCTGGAGCTCCCTTACCAAAGCCATATGACCAAATTGATCACGGTTAAGCAACCAATTCTTGGTCCAGCAACTCCTCTCTCTCCTTCTCCTACGTTGGTTTCGGGTCCAAGCCTGAACTCCTAGGCCAACAGCAGCGAGATTTCGCTCTCGAGAAGGCAACATCGTTGACAAACGAGCGTCCAGAAACGAGCCAAAGAACGATCCAAAGAGAACGATCTGAAGAACGTCTGAAAGTCGCGAATCAACACACACCAAACTTCAACTAACACGAGATTAGATGACGGAGCCCAAAGGGTGGCGCAACGATACCAGCACTTCCTTTTTATACGCTTGTTCGCGTCATCACGTTCGGCCGGTCGTACGTTGTACGCACGACCGTCGCTTGCATGTCAGTAGGCTACATACGACCGTCAATGCACAATTCAACACGGTCGTACGCGCGATTGTTGTCCCGTGTGTACGAGCCATTAGTCTACAAGCTATGGTGCCAATCACTGAATATTGATCACACCTGATATACTGACGGCCTATCTCATTTCTTGAGAGCCTAACAAGCCAGGAAAGTACAAATGACCCCTTCTTGGAAAGTAGACATTCCAAGGTATTTAGTAAGAGGCATGGTGAATTTTTTGAAGTTGTAATTTTTTCCCACAATTCTTTGCAAAATGATTTTTTTTCCCCCCAAAATTGTCATATGTTAACAGGTTATTTCTCACACCCAGCATATGCATACCACAAATTACACCCCAAAACACATTCTACTACTCCTGAGTATGGCGATATCACATGTCTGAGACTTTTACACAGCCTGGCCACATACAGAGGCCCAACATGTAGGGAGCGCCATCAGGCATTCTAGGAGCATAAATTACACATATAATTTCTTGACTACCTCTTGCACTTTTGAAGGTCCTGGAGCACCAGGCCAATGGAAACGGCCAAAAAGTTACCCCATTTTGAGAAGTAAACACCCCAACGTATATTCTAGGAGGCATAGTGAGTCTTTTGAGCATGTCATTTTTTCCACAAGTTTTTGGAAAGAAAATGAAAACGCATTTTTTTTTTTTACACAAAGTTTTCCATTTATACAATATTTCTAACACACAGCATGTACATAGCAAAAATGACACTCTAAAATATATTCTGCTACTCCTCCCGAGTATGGCGATACCACATGTGTGACACTTTTACACAGCCTGACCACATACAGAGGCCTAACATGCAGGGAGCACCGTCAGGTATTTTAGTGGCATACATTTAGAATCAAATTTGACCATCGTTTACACTATTGTGAGGCACTGTGGTGGCATGGATAGGCACTGTAGTGGCACAGATGGGCAGAGTATTGGCACGGTTGGGCACTGTAGTGGCATGAATGGGCACTGTAGTGGCATGAATGGGCACTGTAGTGGCACGGATGAGAACTGATGTGGTATGGATGAGCATGAATGAGGCACAAATGAGCCATGGGTGGCTGGGTGAGCACGGATGGATGGCTGGGTGAGCACGGATGGATGGCTGGGTGAGCATGGATGGATGGCTGGGTGAGCATGGATGGATGGATGGGTGAGCACGGCTGGGTGTCTGGGTGAGCATGGATGGATGGCTGGGTGAGCACGGCTGGGTGGGTGAGCATGGATGGATGGCTGGGTGAGCATGGCTGGGTGGGTGAGCATGGATGGATGGATGGGTGAGCATGGATGGATGGATGGGTGAGTGCGCACGGCTGGGTGGGTGAGCATGGATGGATGGCTGGGTGAGCATGGATGGATGGGTGAGCATAGATGGATGGGTGAGCATGGATGGATGGATGGGTGAGCATGGATGGATGGATGGGTGAGCATGGATGGATGGTTGAGCACGGCTGGGTAGGTGAGCATGGATGGATGGATGGGTGAGCATGGCTGGGTGGGTGAGCATGGATGAGCGTGCATGGCTGGATGGGTGAGCATGGATGGATGGATGGGTGGGTGAGGATGGATTGGGTGAGGATGGGTGGGGGGTGGATGGATGGGTGAAGATGGCTGGGTGGGTGGTGGATGGCTGGGTGATGATGGCTGGGTGGGTGGTAAATGGATGGTGGGGTTGCTAACTGTCACTAAGCAGCTCTGTGGGCATTACACATCGCCCACAGTGCTGCAGCACCTCCTCTCTCCCCCCTCTCTCCTCTCGCAATGCACCGATCGGTGAGGAGAGAGAAAAGACCGCTTCCGCCGGCTTGTTTACATGTGATCACGCCGTCAAATGACGGCGCGATCACGTGGTAAAAGGCCGCTCACAGCGGCCATTCACCACGATCCGTGATCAGTCGGGTCCCCCGGACCCGACGGTCACGGATGTTCCCGTGTGCGCGCCCCAGGGGCGTGCGGGAAGTACAATTCTGGGAGGACGTCAATAGATGTCCTCCCAGAATTAAGCAATCGCCCTGTAGACATCTTTTGTCTATAGGGCGGTTGTTAACTGGTTAAAATCCATACCAGACCTGAAGGGCCTGGTACGGACTTTGTGGGGGACCCCTTCCCAAAATTTCTGTTTAATTTTGGCGTGGAGTTCCTCTTAAAATCTATGCCAGAATCATTTCTGAGTGTGCATGCACTGTATATAGTCTACACGGTGGTATAGTGGTTAGCACTTTCGCCTGGGCGCAAATGGGTCACTGGTTCAATTCCCAACCACAACACTACCTGCCTAGAGGTTGCATGCTCTCCCTGTGTCTGTGTGGGATTGCTTCAGGTACTCTGGTTTCCTCCCACACTCCAAAGACATGCAGGTAGGTAAATTAGATCCTGTTTAAATTGGCCCTAATATATGTATGAATGTGAGTTAGGGACCATAGATTGTAAGCTCCTTGAGGGTAGGGACTGATGTGAATGTACAATATATATGTAAAGCGACGGGGCTATACAAGTCCCTGAAATAAATGAATGCAGTGTATTATATATACTGTACATATATATTCTTATGCCACTGCCTAACTTTTTGCTATCTCCGCAAATGTTTTCACTATATTCGGCCTCTGTGTAAGTGGCCTTATATAGTGTGGGTGTGGACTCGCTGAGCAATGGTTGGCCAAAGATACTCTTCCTTTGGGCAATCATGGCTCTCACAGCAGAGCATGCTGTGATTGGCCAAAGCGCATGTACATGCTTTGGCCAATCAGCGGGTAGCATTCCCCCACAATTTCACTGCATTATGGGTCATTCAAATTTCCCATCAGCACCCCATAATGTTCAGGATTCGGCAACCCCCCTGATGTTCGATTCGAGCATACTTTCGAGTCGAACTGGGTACCATCCCTATTGACCATGGATGTACATCGCAATACACTTTAACATAAAAGATGGGACAAAAAATGTCTCCATTTTTAAATACATTTTTACACTTTTTAGGTGAATGGGTATGATGTACCCAATACCCATTCACATGGGGGGCCAGGTTCTGGTGGCCCCCTTGTTAATGGGTGCTTCCAAATTTTGATCAGCCCCCCCAACCACCACGGTTGTCAGGAAGAGGCCCTTGTCCTCATCAACATAGGTACAAGAGGCTCTGAGGGGGGTGGGGGGGGGCACCCAGAGCCCCCCACCCCAAAGCACACACCACCTCATGTTAAAGGCATGTGGCCTGGTTTGTTCCAGGAGTGGGGCAGGCCCTCACTTGCCCCCCCATCCTGACCTCCAGGCTGCATGCACAGAAAGGGTATTGAGTCCGGGGGGAATCCCCCAGCGTTTTGTAATAACATTTGGAGTGGCCTTCCCCTTAAAATCCATCCCTGAGCCAAAGGGCTTGGTATGCATTTGGGGGGTGGGGGACAATACATTATAGCCGCAAGCAAGTTGAAATTACATTTTTGATCAATGTAGGGGAGGATGTGGGAGCTATATGTGGTGTGGGTTCATTGATTTATTTGGCATCACCACACAATTGCTTGCAGCCCATGTGCACACAGCACTTTCTGTTTCCAGCCACATTACACTTCCTCCTGATGTATATCTGTAAGGACTATACAAATATAAATGAGACGATGACTTCTCAGTGCTGTTTACACTAGTGCGATACGGGAACCCTGCGAATCCACTGCGGGTTCCCACATCGCACATGACTTAGATTGTTCACACTGCCATATACAAACTGCTAGGTGTGTCAATAGAAAGCTAATGACACCCCCAAATCAGTTTGCAGATCACACTGCATACTGCAAATTCAGACAGGAACCGCATTGCATGGATGTGAACACCCATGTGATCTGATTCTGCTGCGTAACAAAAAAGGGTCCTGTGCGAGTTTGGTCAGGGTGCGATGGAAATTCAGCTATACTATCTGTATGGCTGAATTTGCATAGCACAGATCACATGTGATTTGCACTGCAGTGCGGATCACATCCGATCTCGGACACCGCAGCAGTGTGAACTGGTCCTAAGGAGGCAATCCACTTCCCCAAAACCACCCCCCCCCAAAACTAATTTAAAAAGTTACAAATGAGAACAAGCAAAATCCATTTCATTTTATTTTGCAAACACAAGTATGTACATATTTACTGGCATTAAAATATTTTCAGTATATACAGATTTAGCAAAACAGCAATTGGGTTTGAAGGGTCCTGCTCATAGGAGCTTACAATCTAAAATTGGACTAAACCTTACAGTGGTCAATTTTAGTTTCACCATCCATAACTGCACACACATTTCATAAAATGACTAAACACCCTCATGACATTATTAGCTGCAAAATTACAGAAAGATAATTAACAGTCATTCTAACAAAGCATTAAAACATAACATTGAAAAAGGCGCAGATTAAACCAAGAACATTGGTGAGTATAAGACAAAAAATACACACCCCAATCAGACAGCATGGTAAAATCAAGCCACTTTTGATGGTCAAAATGCACAATCATTTCAATCATTTCAGCAAAACAAACAGCTCTAGTAAAACATTTGTCATTAGCAAAATATCATTGCTTCTTCCACAAAAACCACAGCACCAAACCTGACCTCTCATCAGGCCAAACCAGTACCCCCCTACTGAAGTTCCTTATGTAAGCTAGCACTGGCACACACCCAATAGAAGTACACGCCCACCAGTATTTTTCAATCTGTCTTTTCTAATTTATTTCACCTTAGAGGCTGTCATACCAATACTATTTGCTGTGTTAACCCTTGGCTATGTTCTTCAGATCAGTATAAGTCCAGGAAAATATTCTAAGGCCTCGTTCACACGGGACGACGATCGTATACAACAGGTCGTACTAACATCTACATCTACATGAAGTGACATGCTTGAGAATCAAACCCAGGACATCTTCAATGGTAGACAGAACTTCTACTTTTTAAACCACAGGGCTTACATGCAACAAGTCCTCCTACACATAAATACACAGATACTGCATGTCTAGGAATATTCAGGACTTACATTAGTCAGGAGTAAATCTTCTAAAATTTAATCTGTGATTTTTGGTGGTTCTTGCTGTGTGAGCATAGAATATATTAATTATTATAAAATAAATTATTATATAATAAAAAAAAAAATTATATTAAAGTTATCCTCAGATTTTTGGTAATGACATTTTTATTTCTGATGTTGGTTACACATATCACATTTTTGGGGCTCAAATTAGGATCATTTGAAAAGAATACAAAAAAAATGAGACTAATTTTACATTTCCATAAGCAATGGTATTGTTTGTGGTTTGTAAAGACATCTGTGTGAGTTTGGGGAAATATTTTTGTGACATGGACAGCAGCAAAGTGAAATTGACCGATTAAAAAAAAAAATATTTACAAAACATGAAGAGATTTCACATTGTAGCATCCTTAAAAACAAAATTGATTATCAAATATGCAACATTGTTGCCAGGACAAATTATTTGAGAGAAAGATGCATTTCTTTTCAACATGAAATGGATTTATTAGATAAAGTAACAATTGTATCATTAGAATGAATGGCAGAAACTTGCACTTGGCAAAATAACTCTCATCTTCACTCCCAAAAAATATGTGTAAAATAAGTCACATTTTGGTATTTACTAACAACTCAAGGAATAACTCCATGAGAATTATTTTGAGACTTGTTTTGTGTCTGAGCATGCTCAGCTGTGGTGTGCACCTAGGAGTAAAGAGACGGGGTATTTATCTCTTATCAGACTTTTTAAGATATTTTAGTGTAGAAATCCCTTTTTCACACAGTTTAAAAACAGATTATCTTTAAATAATATACTGCATATTTTAGCAGTTTAGGTGATCATACCATGCTCCAAACATTATTTCCATGTGCAATTCCCTTGCTTTTACCACGACTAGTTTTTTAGTCAGTCACTGCTGTTTGGATGCTATAGTGAATTTGATTCTGCAACTATTTTCTTCCTCAGGGCTTTAGTGAATACATTTTCTGACTAGATTTAGTCATTTTCTAGGGATTTTAGTTGTTTGTGACCATTTCTTCCCCCATGGTGCTATAGTAAATAAACCCCAATGCCAAATCTTATTCACAAATTCGAATGATTTGGGAGATTGAGCAACTTTAAAGTGAATTATGAAACATCCGAAGCACTGAATGTCTTGCTAACTGATAGAACGCAATGCCACCTTCAGGAGAATTTTCCTTTAAATGGCAAGAAGTGGCCCTTAAATATCTTGGAATATATACCTAAAGATCTAAAAAAATTACAAGAGATGAGCTACAGCCCATTAATTAAAAAGATTGCAAAAATATGATAAAAAGATGTTGTCATGGATGAGTAGAATAAATGTAAAATGACTGCATGTCCCATTGAAGTGACTACTTGGAAGGACATCTTTTCCCTCCTGTTTGCATTTGCTGATTTTTGTCACAGGACTGCACTTTATACCTTTTTATATATATTGAAGTAAAAGGTCTCAAGCAGTGGCAGTTCTTATACAACATATATTTCTGCCTATAATTAAAATAATGGTTGACCCAGGTACTTGTTTTATCTGAGTTAATGCTGCACTAAGATACAAGTCAGATTTTTGGTATCCCCTGCAACAAAAATGTAATTTTTGGTCAGATACTCCCAAAGGGAAATTATATCTAAAGGGATGCAGACCTTGCCAATTTCCTCATTGGAGTCCTGCAGGTGCAGCAGCTGATTGCTAATTATAAAACCACTCCCATACAGATTCACTTTGCACATGGACACAGACAGATACCTATTTTTTCAGAATAACAAAAAGTAGGAATCTGCAACAAAGTTTGTTTAAATCCTTACAATGTACATAGATCAGGGAATGTTTTTTTTTTCTCAACAAAAATGCAGTTACTCTTTAACTTGTCATTCAAGCCAGGGAGTAGGGTGATAAGGGCATAGATTCAATTAAGACTCCAACTCTAAGACCCGTTTGTCAAAATTCCCAACTATTACATTTGGATAGATTCTGTCTAGCACCATGAAGTGTAAGTAATCTGATAATTGTGGTACTTTTTTAAAGTGTTTTGCTATTTGTGTTTGCAAGTTTCCATTACATGTAGCTTGAGTGTGAACATAAATTCTTTGGCAATGGGCACAGTTTATTTTCCCTTCATAGTGGGTTCCACATATATATGCCATTAGATATACAACACCAATTATTTTACAGTTGGCAAAGTGCCAGGGCCTATATACAGTATCTCACAAAAGTGAGTACACCCCTCACATTTTTGTACATATTTTATTATATCTTTTCATGTGACAACACTGAAGAAATGACACTTTGCTACAATGTAAAGTAGTCAGTGTACAGTTTGCATAACAGTGTACATTTTCTGTCCCCTCAAAATAACTCAACACACAGCCATTAATGTCTAAACCCCTGCCAATAAAAGTGAGTATGCCCCTAATTGAAAATGTCCACATTGGGCCCAAATTGTCAATTTTGTGTGGCCACCATTATTTTCCAGCACTGCCTTAATCCTCTTGGGCATGGAGTTCACCAGAACTTCACAGATTGCCACTGGAGTCCTCTTCCACTCCTCCAGGATGACATCACAGAGCTGGCGGATGTTAGAGACCTTGTGCTCCTCCACCTTCCATTTGAGGATACCCCACAGACACTCAATAGGGTTTAGGTCTGGAGACATGCTTAGCCAGTCCATCACCTTTACCCTCAGCTTCTTTAGAAAGGCAGGTGTCCTCTTGGAGGTGTGTTTGGGGTCGTTATCATGTTGGAATACTGCCCTGTGGCCCAGTCTCCGAAGAGAGGGGATCATGCTCTGCTTCAGTATGTCACAGTTCATGTTGGCATTCATGGTTCCCTCAATGAACTGTAGCTCCCCAGTGCCCACAGCACTCATGCAGCTCCAGACCATGACACTCCCACCACCATGCTTGACTGTGGGCAAGAACCAAATAGGTTTATCTTGGTCTCATCAGACCACAGGACATGGTTCCAGTAATCCATGTCCTTAGTCCGTTTGTCCTCTGCAAACTGTTTATTAGCTTTCTTCTGCATCATATTTAGAAGAGGCTTCCTTCTGGGAAGACACCCATGCAGACCAATTTGAATCAGTGTGAGGCGTATGGTCTGAGCATTGACAGGCTGACCCCCCCACCCCTTCAACCTCTGCAGCAATGCTGGCAATACTCATACATCTATTTCCCAAAGACAACCCCTGAATATGATGCTGAGCACCTGTACTCAACCTCTTTGGCTGACTATGACGAGGCCTGTTCTGAGTGGAACCTCTCTTGTTAAAGTGCTGTATGGTCTTGGCCACCATGATGCAGCTCAGTTTTAATCTACTTATAGCCTAGGCCGTCTTTATGTAGAGCAACATTTTTTTTTTTCATATCCTCAGAGAGTTCTTAGCCATGAGGTGCCATGTTGAACTTAAAGTGACCCATATGAGAGAGTGAGAGCAATAATACTAGCGATGAGCTTCCGGTTCGAGTCAAACTCACGGTCGACTCGAACATCAGGTGTTCGTCCGTTCGGGTGTTTCCAAACAGTATGGGGCATTTGTGGGAACTTCACGCGTCCCATAATGCATTCCAATGGTGGCGGAATGCCGCCCGCTGATTGGTCAAAGCATGAACATGACCTGCATGCTTTTGCCAATCAGTGGGGGGCCTGCTGTGAGAGTTTTGATTGGCTAAAGGCAGGGTGCCTTTAGCTAATCACTGCACAGCAGCCTCAATCCATGCCCCACACTATATAAAGCCGCTTTTACAATGGCTCTATGTAGTGTGTTGGTGGCGGTGGTTGGCGTTAGAATGATAGCTTAGGTTCCTGAGTACAGGCAGTTTAGCTAGCTAGCTTTCTAAAGTGTAAAAAAAAGAAAAGAGAAAAAAAGAAAGATAGATAGCTAACTAGATAGGTAGATAGGCAGAAATCTAACATCTATCCTTACATCTGTCAGTTAGTGCAGGCAGGTTAGTGTAGGGAAATATATGCTATATACATAGGGCTATCTGTATATAGTCAGGCAGTGCAAGAATATATATAGAGTTGAGCAAACACCTGGAAGTTCGGGTTCTGCTGGTCCGTCCGAACTTCGGGACAAAGTCCGGGTCCGGGTCCGGACGGAACCCGAACGATCGCACGGACAACGAA